>MJUU01043271.1:168436-181428 GCA_002080025.1 Modiolus philippinarum
AAAATTTTCATTAGTAGTGGTATATGAAACTAAGTATTAATGTATCTGCAAACAGGAAGTAGTAGCGCCACAAACTTGAAAATAGCTTACACGGTACAACTCATCATTATGAAGGTTGAGAATAAATATTAAATCATTTCCACATACAGAAGCAAAGAAAACTTTGACGAAAATTTTCATTAGTAGTGGTATATATAACTAAGCATCAACATACCAATGTATCGTTAAACAGGAAGTAGTAGCGCAACCAACCTGAAAATAGCTTACACGGTACAACTCATTATCATGAAGCTTCAGACCAAATATGAAATCATTTCCACTTTTGGAAGAAGAAAAAACTTTGACGAAAAATTTTCATTAGTAGTGGTATATGAAACTAAGTATTAATGTATCGGCAAACAGGAAGTAGTAGCGCCAAAAACATGAAAATATCTGACACTGTACAACTCATCATTTGGAAGCCTAATGCTAAATATCAAATCATTCCCACCTGTAGAAGCCGAGAAAACTTTGACAGTTAAAGTGTTACGGACGGACGGAATGACGGACGGACGGACGGACAGACGGACGGACACCACCATCACTATATACCCTCCGCTTTTACAAAGCGGGGGTATAATTATATACTGTTTAGATGCCTAGCAAGTAACAAGACTCAGAAATGTATATAGTGCACAACAAATAATGCTTATTTAAACACTAAAAACTAACGTAAGGGTAATCACTGCACAAGGGTATTGGATATTGTTATATTGTGCGTTTTGTCGATTTGCAAGCACCTGTACTGGCCAGCTTACTAGAATAGAGACAAAGTCTTCCATGCAGAGGCAGTTACCCAGTTTGTAATACATTTTTTAATTGCTGCAGGGATTGGTACAAAGCTCAAATTGAAATTTTGTTGAAATTTAACAATCAGACTGACATTATCTGTAGAAATTTTTATATTGAATATGGACAGCAAGCACAGTGAGGATTACAGTGCATTCACTACCTAAATGTAATTCCCATATACATGAATGCAGAACAAGTAAGATGATGAAAGTACTTAGCCCTATTAGTACAAGAAAGACAGCACCATGCACCAACATACATGTGCAACTCTACCTGTCTACACCCATAATTTCAGGGTTTTAGCTAGGATTTTGAGACCATTAGTCACTTTTGCGTATCGAATTTCGCGGGCCGATGTGTACTATGCAGATAATAATCAACATGAAGATAATAATTTGATTATTAATGTTTTTACAAATTTTTCTTGCATTTAATACTTCATATTATAGTATTCACTTTATATGTTCATCTTCCACACCTTTTTGTATTTTCATACTCTCTCACTGCTTCCATCTTAAGAATTTAGAAGTCATGAATGTACATCTAAGTTAGGGAACAGCACCAGCATGCATTGCAGTTTGATCACCTTGCATTGCTGCTTGATTCATTGATGTCATGGTTAGAATTCAACTACTCTGCAGTCTAACATTTTTTATAACTTAATTCAAACTTCTATATATTTGTAATAAAAAATAAATTATTTTTCAAAATACCATTCATATGTTGTTTTTAAGCACCTTTAAGATTAAATAGTGGTGCAATATAAATTTTGTGTGATCTTGAATAAAGCAAATATCAGTATAGTAAATGTCGACAAAATAATTTCAAGGAAATTGAAAGACAAATTTTAAAGGGGAAATAACCCACTATCAAAACACGTGGTTTGTAAAAAAAAATCAATGTTTTCAAAGGGTTAATTATGAAAATTTTGCTGAAAGAATACTTTTAATGTTCAATACCATAATAATTTTAAACAACTGATGGTTAATTGCCATACAGGTAAGCAGGTTATCTCTGATTGACCGGTAATTAGTGATAACAAGCCAGGGAACACAGGTAAACAAATCACCGATGGCGTTTGTTTACCACTGAACTAATCCTTTAATTGATATGACAGGTGTAATTAAAGTGTCAGTTTGGACAATTAGATTACAGTAACAAAGATTATGAACATAATATTTTCATATTTGGCGATTTTCAAAATTCCAAGTGACGAATTGCAGTCTGAAAAAATTCGCCACTTCTAAAAAACATTCGTCAATGGTGAAAGTTAAATCACTGAATTTGCCTATAACTAAGAAAACTTATCCATTAGTTTGAGTCTCGTGGGAAATAGAAATAATTGTCATCACATATAAGTAAGGACACCTCGTGAGATACCCAGATAAATCCTGGACTTATTTTTTTCAGGATGCTGTCATTGCTGGTCATAACAATATCACATGTTGTGATCAGTTCATGTGTGACATAAATTTTCCTGCTCCCTGTCATAAAATTTGTCTATGAAATGGTCAGATCTAACATGAAAATAGTAATGTGTTTTTGTTTAATTTACAATAGTTCAGCTCAACACGGGCGTCATGGCACATAGACAAAGTTGAAGGCGTCATGGCACAATGTGGAAGTCGTTGAAATAACATATCAAGTTTTTTTATTTTTTAATTTCAAAGCTGACAGCCAATGATTCGTACAGAAATCATTGTTATACATCCTTGTTATTTGTGAAAAGATGACATTTACCTATTACGAACTTACCTCGCTCCACGATGGAAAAAATGTTGTTCTTTCGGCCTCAAAAATCGCTGAAGCATATGTTTACTGCTTAAAACATAAGTCATTTTGAATATATCGGCATTTATCAATAAATATATCACAAAATGTATCAATTAAAGGCAGTAAACTCGTCTATTTTGTCAGCAAACGTGAACCATGTGAACAGATTTTTCCCAAACAGGAAGCGATAAATTAATTTTAAAATTCAGTTCAGACCGGAAAGGGGCGGAATGCGGGAAATTTTTATTTTTATTTTTATTTCACTTTTGAAAAAGTACGTGCGGGCGGGTCCGACGAACAAGAAATTAATTTGGTGTAACCTTAGGGTCCAATGTTAAACCTAAGTTCTGTGCTGGCGGCCATGTTTTTTGTCAGATCTTAACGAAATGAGCAATCTTTGTAAAGGACATTCCATACATGGTTCCTGTAAAGTTTGGTTGAATTTGCTTCAGTGGTTTAAGAGGAGAAGATGAAAATATGAAAAGTTAACGGACGGACGACAGACGGACGACGGACGGACGACGGACGAGTGATGGCAATAGCTCACCCTGATTGTCTGAGAACTCACAGTTACAGTGAGAACCCAGTTACCTTATGTAATTGATGGTCTTAGAACCCGTAGTTACCTTACATAAATGTTTGTCCTAGAACCCAGTTACTTTAAAAGAACCCAAAGTTACCTTAAATAAATGATTGTCTGAGAACCCACAGTTACCTTATATAAATGAGATTTTACCAGCATCAGTTTTTATTTTAACACCATACTTTGCTGCTAATTCAGGGTTGTCTTTCAAATCTTTCTTGAAGGCTTCCATGGCAGCCTACAACATAATTTTATCAAAAAAACATTATAATGTACAATACAAGTATAGACAAAAATAAACAGAGTGTAGTAACATAAATGTCTGATCATACAATGGTTCTGACTAAATTTCAAATCTGTATCATATAACACTACAGAGAAAACTTTTACAAAAAAATATTGTATGATGACACAAGTGTCAAAAATTGGAAGTTGGAAAACAGGAAGTAGTATTCCGACAGGTTTGAAAACCTATCCCATAATATGCCATGATCAAAACGTGTTCCAGCAGACAAACAGACTGATGAGTGTACGGACAGACAGACGGATAAGGTATTTTTTGGTAACTACTATTATAGTCACAAACACTTGCCTCTTGTGTAAATCTATAAAGTAAAATATTTAATCAAACATACCATTATGCAAAAATCCACTGATATGAAATCTAAGGCAAACTGAATATTCAATTACTTTATAAAAGTAAGATTTAAGCTCAGACAAAGTAACAGGCATCAAAAGTCAACAAACATGAAGCTATGTCAATTTTATAAGGGATTGACTAGGCATGCATCAAAATTGGACGAAAATTATTAAAGGAATGGTCTCCATGAAAAAATAATGTACAAGAAACCCCTAAATTTACCCCTTTTGGTCCTGATTTCTGAAAAGAGGGATTCCCAATTTCCTTTATGTGAAAACATTATTTCAAATCGCTATCTGGGATTAAATTTAAACTTCAAAACACTATAATAAAACAGCAAAAATGTTTACTGTTATATAAATACACTGTGGAGTTAAGTTTCTCATGATCTACATGTACATGTAGCAATAAATCTTAAAATTTAACCTACATTCAAAACTGAACCTAAACACAGAGGACAACCAATAAACTTTACCATTTCCATCTGACGCATGTCTTCTTAACCTTACATTCAAAACTGAACCTAAACACAGAGGGCAACCAATAAACTTTACCATTTCCATCTGACGCATGTCTTCATCTTGTTCTTCTTTTAACTTGGCCTGTTCTGAACTCTTCTTTCGTACCTTTCAATAAAGCAGGAAAAAATATGTAAAATAAAATTTTCAATTTGAATTTATCTATCAATGAAAAATGTTATGTGTCATTTTTCCATCGATTAATAGGAACTCTATATCAGTTTTTTGTGCAATTATATTACATACAATAACTATAAACTGTAATTGTTCCATATAATACCCCTATTACAACTTATTTTAGTACATTTTTTAAAGAGTTTCTAATGCCAAGCTTTGTCTGGACAAAAGTAAAACAGGGGTTTTACCATAATGACCATATTAAGTATTCTGTGGATCTATGGGTCTATGTGGACCAAAGGTCAATTACACATTTTGTCCATTAGGCTTACATTGGTAAAATTGTCTTGACATGTAAATCAATTTTGACATAAAGACCAACAAATATATTATATAATTGTGTGTCCCATGGAAGACTTGTGTCGTCTGCACTGCAGCTGACGGAATCACAAATTTCTAAGTTTTAAAGCAGGAAATAGATGTCTGACACACCTAAATTCGATAAGGGCTGTTCCATCAATAAATGTATGGGAGGGTTGGAAGGCACTTTTTTCCAGACCCCACCACCCATACATATTTTGTAAATAATGAATGTACAAAATTTTCGATGACCTCCACCACACACCAAAAAATATATAAAGTGCCTTCCATCCCCTCCATACATTTTTGCTGGAATAGCCCTAAGCACAATATGGAACCTCATACTAAAGTCACATAAAAAATTTCAAGTGGCTGTGATTTGCAGTTGGTGGGTAAAGTGTAACGAAAATTTTTACCATTGACAGTATGTTGAAAATATTCCAAGTCTGTAACAGGAAGTAGATGCCCCACATACCTGAATTTGATTACTTCAATATAAAACCCCATACTAAAGTCACATACAGAATTTCAAGTGACTGTACTGTGATTTGTAGTTGCTGAGAAAAATGTTAGGAAAATTTTTACCATTGACAGTATTTGTTGAAAATACTCAAAGACTGTAAACAGGAAGAAGATGTCCCGCATACCAGAATTTGATTAGTGCAATATAAAACCCAATACTAAAGTCACATACAAAATTTCAAGTGGCTGTGATTTGTAGTTACTGAGAAGTGTTACAAAAAAGCAGGACAGACAATGAAGCCGCAACACAACTAAAGTGATCCCTTTATGTCACACACAGTATGTGTGCAGGCGACACAAAAACTATGAATTTAAGAAACAAACTGATACATTGCACCATCTAAACTATTTATTCCAACTCTTATTCCAACAGTTGCAAAAACAGTCATAGGTAAACGAAATGGCCTTATGCAGAACTAAATTTACAGTAACATTGTAACTTTGGTATCTTGTTATTTATTACCACTGGGCCTATGCCTCTGCTAATGGACTATTAGTTCCCGAGGACATTCACCAACCTAGTAGTCAGTACTTTAATGTTGACTCGAAAACAGATTTGTTTTTGACACTTATATGATTTTGCTTGAAACTAAGGAATATCTCCCTCTTTTATAGCTCTTCTCTTAGCTACAGATGGGTGCAGACGCAACGTTCCAAAAAGTGCACTTAAAGTGAACTTGAAGTTCACTTTTCAAGTGCACTTCGTGTTCTCTTGGCTGTCGCGATGTTCACTTTTTTGGAATAGGTAGCTATTCCATGACAGGTATTTTCGCATTCACTAGTAAACTTCAAGTGCACTTGAAAGCTGTCACGAGGATCACTATTTAAAACGAGGTTATCTTATATAAATATATAGGTAGATCTCATTTTTGATAAGCAATAGACCAAGGTTATAAAAATTTATTTCCACGTAGCGTTCTTTTTGATAAGCAAATGCGAAAAAATACCAATGCAGTTATATATAAATTATAAAACATGTCAGATAATACTTTCCCGCTACAAAAATGTATTACAGTCTCAGATCCGTTTTTCAACGATTTTATTGCCTCAATCCCGTTTCCCTCTCGCTTGAAAAGGCAAGCCGCACTTCCCGCGTATATCCAATTTACCCAATCTTTATAAATGACAAAAAGTCAGATTTTAACTAAATCTTTACAAATGACCAAAATAACTCATTTTTTAAAATATTTTATTTTATTATATCCTTTTGAAGTAGTTGGTTTTATATGTTGTGATCTAGGACTAATATAATATGTTATATTACACAGTCAGGGGCATCACCAAAAACAGTTATAAATTTTATTATCATTATTGGTTAGATTTTTCCATTTTTGAATTATCTCCCTTAGCAAAAAGTACAGAAATAACTGAAATTGGTTATTTCTTCTACATCATGTCAAATTTTCAACACGTTCTGATTCAAGAAACATGAACAACAAAACCACATGGTTTGTGTAAATTTCAAAAGATATTGATGAAGTAAAACATCCCAATTATCAATGATCTGCTAATATTAGATAATGAACATTTAATTGGCATTTAAAGTCCCTTAGGGGCTTGACTTTGACCAACTTGCGTAGGATCTTCTTGAGGGTGCGTATCAGATGTTATGGTTTCAAATTATAAAGGAAATTTTAATTTATCAAAAAAAAATACCAACACAAATGAGAAAAATTTATTATGGCCACAATCAGGATTTAAAGATCAAAGGAAATTAAAAAATAACCATTGAAAACGAAAATAACTGAAAATGGTTATAAAATTTATAACTGTTTTTGGTGATGCCCCTGACTGTTACATTGTATTAGTTATAGTTGTGATATAGCTTTTTGTAAATCTTTACATAAATATGTTTGAAAAGTCAAGTTTATACAAAATCTTTACAAATGACCAAAATAATTCACTTTTTTAAATATTTTACTTTATCATACCATTTCGAAGAAGTTTTACATGTCGCGATAAAACTTTTTGTAAATCTTTACATAAATATGTTTGAAAAGTCAGGTTTTCATTATGCGGTTTATACTTAATCTTTACAAATGAATAAAATACTAATTTTTTAAAATATTTTACTTTATCACATCCTTTCAAAGAAGTCTTATATAAGGCAATATTTAAAAAAAGTTTTATATAAGGTAATTTTGGAAAAAATACATATAAATGTTGTGTCGCGACAATTGAAATAAGCACCAACATATAATATCTCCCACTTTTGGATTCATTTTTGACAAAAGATGCAACAATTTGGTATTGCGAGAAAGACAAAAGGCTAAAATGCAAAATATTTCAGTCTTATAAGGTAATATTGGAAAAAATACATATAAATGTTGTGTAGCGACAATTAAAATGAGCACCAACATATAATATCTCCCACTTTTGAGGTCATTCTTAACAAAAGATGCATAAATTTAGTATCGTGAGAAAGGAAAAAAGCTAAAATGCAAAATATTTCAATCTTTTAAGGTAATATTGGGGAAAATACATATAAATGTTTTGTCGCGACAATTGAAATAAGCCCTGACATATAATATCTCCCACTTTTGAGGTCATTTTTAACAAAAGATGTATAAATTTAGTATTGTGAGAGAGGAAAAAAGCTAAAATGCAAAATATTTCAATCTTGGGAAAATACATATAAATGTTTTGTTGCGACAATTGAAATAAGCACCAACATATAATATCTCCCACTTTTGGATTCATTTTTGACAAAAGATGCATAAATTTGGTATTGCAAGAAAGGAAAACAGCTAAAATGCAAAATATTTCAGTCTTTTAAGGTAATATTGGTAAAAATACATATAAATGTTGTGTCGCCACAATTAAAATATGCACCGACATATAATATCTCCCACTTTTGAGGTCATTTTTAAAGTGAAACTACACTCAAAAATGAAAATTTGATATGTTGTTCTTAATGCATTAAATATTCATAAAACCCCCGATATTAATATTGTATTTTAACAGATAAAGTACTAAAAGGGAATACAAAATTGAAATTTTATCATTGTGGGGACAGCCATTTTGAACAGATCGACGAATGGTCAGTAGTGAATAACTAATAACCGAAATAAATAGAAAGAGAAATAAACTACAACGGCCAGTAAGACAGCATTTCTACTACACAATTATTTCAAATAGCATGATTTTTATTTAAGCCAAATAGAGTATTTTCAATATATATATATTTTCCTCGATTAAGTCAGAGAAACATAAAACGTATGTCTGTCTTCAGGAATAATTTGACAGAATCAATCATAATGCATGCATATTTTACCAGATCCAGACATAATTTCATCTGTTTTAATGAAAACAGACTGATTTGTTTCAAACGGTTGTAAATTGTGTCAGATGACAAGATTGTATATTGAGTGTCAAATAGCCACATGGTGGCACGAGACATGTTGTATAGGTCACCTGCTGATCGGAAATATACAACAGGTGTCTTTTGGCAGTCCAGGTAATTGTGATGGACAATTTATAAATCTATACACATTTTGAAGTGTGTTACCGTTACTTCATTCCTGTTGACTTTTTTTCTCAAGGAAAAATAATATTAAGCATTGACCTTCCTCTGAACAAGAAATTTGTAATATCCGCAAGAACCAATTATGTATGTACGTGTAATATTTATTGCATATTTTGGTAGGAAAATCTTCCATAAAAATATATTTTTGTCCGTGTGGTGTGTTAATTCGCCGATCATGAAGATTTCTTAGGTAAAAGCCAACGGAGTGGAAATTTCGCTTTTAAAGTCAAACACGTAAATGAAATTTATAAAACAGCTGTCCTAGTGATCTGCAAGAAAAAAAAAACCAAAACAAAAAACAATAAATAAACAAAACAAAAACAACGATGCCTGAAGTCATCAATATTAAATGAAAAGGTAAGAGTTGACATTTCTGCAGTGTTCCTTCAAACTCACGAAGAAAGTGATACGAGACGAAGTCTAACTAACAATTTTGGTAAATGCATCTTGTGTCCAATAAAATTACGAGTCAGGTGAATTGAGTGAAGCAAAATATGTTCTAGTTGGTGTGTAATGCATAGCTTGCAAGAATATCATTTCAAAGTACATCCATTTGTGTGGAATTTTTGGAAAATATGCACTAATTCTTCGCCTTTCATGTCAACAATGGCCATGCCTTTACTTTTGATTCAGGGGGTTGAGCATTTTAAAAATCATTTCTCCGTCAATAGCTTTGGGCTATTTTGCAAATAAATAATTTAATCTTGATGCCAGTGAAATTTAATATTATAATCCGACTTATCATGGAAATAAATAATTTAATTTTGATTTGCAGAATAATTTTTGTGTTGCAAACACAAATAAATTATTCGATGTGACATTTGGTGGAAATATATAATTTTTCCGAGATTTTTGTGAAAATGAATGAATTTTCTAGGCAAAATCGCCCAAGCCCTCCCCTGAAAATCAAATGTTTTCCCCTAAATACAAGATATTTATTGAATTGTCATTAAATGGGTGTGCTGTCTGCTTTACACCTTGTTTGTCTGCCAGGTGACACATGATTTGAATACACAACTAAGTCATTCTGGATGCCGACCATTAATTAGTGTTTGTTTTTGTGAAATAATTCATAAAACTAAAGGTATTGGAGAAGCTATCATACGTTGTCTTTGTAAACTTTCATTGTGGATGTAAAAAATAAAATGAAACAAAATTAAAATGAATAGGCCATCGAAATGTTACAAAATTGAGGGCACAATAGTTTCTAGTGGAAGACGCTTTTTGTGAAATTTGCAAACAAAACATTACTAACTTGACAGATTTTAATTTAATTTTGTGGTCTGTAATCGGTCAAAAATACAGAATCTAACGACGACTTGGTTATCGATACGATTTTCATCTAATTTACCAGTCCTATCCTCCCAACAAAGCTTGATTTTCGTTCAGTACTTTTACAAAAGATGTATAAATTTATTGTGAGAAAGGAAAACAGCTTAAATGCAAAATATTTCAGTCTTATAAGGTAATATTAGAAAAAATACATATAAATGTTGTGTTGCAACAATTAAAATGAGCACCAACATATAATATCTCCCACTTTTGAGGTCATTCTTAACAAAAGATGCATAAATTTAGTATTGTGAGAAAGGAAAAAAGCTAAAATGCAAAATATTTCAATCTTATAAGGTAATATTGGGGAAAATACATATAAATTTTGTGTCGCGACAATTGAAATGAGCACCAACATATAATATCTCCCACTTTTGGATTCATTTTTGACAATAGATGCAACAATTTGCTATCGCGAGAAAGACAAAAAGCTAAACTGCAAAATATTTCAGTCTTACAAGGTAATTTGGGTAAAAATATATGAAAAAAGTTGTTTCGCGACAACTGAAATAAGCACCAACACATAATATCTCCCACTTTTGGATTCATTTTTGACAAAAGATGCAACAATTTAGTATCTCGGGAAAGGAAAAAAGCTAAAATGCAAAATATTTCAGTCTTAAAGGGTAATATTGGGAAAAATACATATAAATGTTGTGTCGCGACAATTGATATAAGCACCGACATAAAATATCTCCCACTTTTGAGGTCATTTTTAACAAAAGATGTATAAATTTAGTACCTTGAGAAAGGAAAAAAGCTAAAATGCAAAATATTTCAATCTTATAAGGTAATATTTGGGAAAATACATATAAATGTTGTGTCGCGACAATTGAAATGAGCACCAACATATAATATCTCCCACTTTTGGATTCATTTTTGACAAAAGATGCAACAATTTGGTATTGCGAGAAAGACAAAAAGCTAAAATGCAAAATATTTCAGTCTTATAAGGTAATTTTGGAAAAAATAAATATAATTGTAGTGTCGGGACAATTGAAGTAAGCACTGACATAATATCTCCCACTTTTGAGGTCATTTTTAACAAAAGATGTATAAATTTAGTATCGCGGGAAAGGAAAAAAGCTTAAATGCAAAATATTTCAGTCTTAAAGGGTAATATTGGGAAAAATACATATAAATGTTGTGTCGCAACAATTGATATAAGCACCGACATAAAATATCTCCCACTTTTGAGGTCATTTTTAACAAAAGATGTATAAATTTAGTACCTTGAGAAAGGAAAAAGGCTAAAATGCAAAATATTTCAATCTTATAAGGTAATATTGGGATAAACACATATAAATGTTGTGTCGCGACAATTGAAATAAGCACCAACATATAATATCTCCCACTTTTGGATTCATTTTTGACAAAATATGCAACAATTTGGTATCGCGAGAAAAGCAAAAAGCTAAAATGCAAAATATTTCAGTCTTATAAGGTAATATTGGAATAAATACATATAAATGTTGAGTCCCGACAATTGAAATAATCACCAACACATAATATCTCCCACTTTTGGATTTATTTTTGACAAAAGATGCACAAATTTGGTATCGTGAGAAAGGAAAATAGCTTAAATGCAAAATATTTCAGTCTTAAAAGGTAATTTGGGAAAAAATACTTATAAATGTTGTGTCGTGACAATTGAAATAAGCACCGACATATAATATCTCCCACTTCTGAGGTCATTTTTTATAAAAGATGTATCAATTTAGTAACGCGAGAGAGAAAAAAAGCTAAAACGCAAAATATTTCAATCTTAAAAGGTAATTTGGGGAAAAATATACATAAAAGTTGTGTCGCAACAATTGAAATATGCACTGAAATATAATATCTCCCATTTTTGGATTCATTTTTGACAAAACATGCATAAATTTGGTATCGTGAGAAAGGAAAAAAGCTAAAATGCAAAATATTTCAATCTTATAAGGTAATTTTGGGAAAAAACACATACAAAAGTTGAGTTGCAAAAATCGAAACAAGTGTGGACCCTAATAGATGTCTCGCCCGTCCCTGCTTGACTGCTAAAATTGATGTGAAAAATCAAACTGACCTTATCATAAAAAACATGCTCACTAGACTGCGAACCTATCACTAATACATTCTGACAAAAAGTTCAATATAATGTAAACATCAGGTCAAGGGCAAAAGTCATATAACAGACAGTCGTGTGCTACACAAGACCAACCCAAATTCATAACATCAGTGATCTGCCATTAATTAATAATAAAAAACTAAACATGCTTAATAGATAATGAAATCAAGGTCAAGGGCAAAAGCAATATGACAGACTGTAATGTACTTCCTAAGACCAACCAATATACCAAATATCATTGACCTACCACTTGTTGTTACTGAGAAATTTACATCATAACAAAAACTTTACATGCTCATTAGACCGTGAAATTAAGGTCAAGAACAAAAACCAAAAGACAGACTGCCATGCACTACACATGACCAATTGCAATCCATATACCAAATATCATTGACCTACCACTTGACGTTACTGAGAAACCAACCTAAACACAAAAACTTGACATGCTCACTAGACCATGAAATGAAGGTCAAGGACTTAAGCCATATAACAGACTGTTCATCTACTATCCAAGACCAACCCATACACCATATATCATTGATCTACCACTTGTTGTTACTTAGAAACTGACATAATAAAAAAAACTGAACATGCTCACTAGACCGTGAAATTGAGGTCAAGGACAAAAGCCATGTGACAGACTGTCATGTACTGCCCAAGACCAACCCATATACCAAATATCATTGACC
>MJUU01043271.1:192855-210354 GCA_002080025.1 Modiolus philippinarum
GTCATACTTTGCACGCCTATGTCTCGCTTTCGCGACTTTCGTCGCGGGCGAGACAAAAATCTGTTTCCCACCTAATTTTTAATGTCTTGTATCTCCACTAAAAGCTCACAGACCTACATATTTCTTTTTGCCATATCATTTAGTTTACAATTCTTAATTAGTTTAAATGTATTTCAAGAAATCCTCAATATAAACAATATCAGGAGTGAGCCTCCTCAAGAAGATATAACATTAGCATGTGCAGATTATGGTGTGTACTAGGAAAAGTAAGAGGGATGACATATTAAACAAAGTATGCTTTGCAACAGGAGCATTTAGGAGGATGTCATATGAGACATGTGAACAGTGTGGTGTGTACCAGGAGGAATGAGGTGGATGAGGGTTACCAGTAGCAGACTCTCTTTTATCAACAAGTACAGTACAGCCAGAGACTTACCGTGATAAATCACTGTGATAGACGTATCACTCTGCTTAGTGAAATGTGTATATTTTATTTCCTGTTTGATCTATTAAAATGCTTTCTTTTGCATTTAAAGTGATGCATTCTACCACTTAATATGCTAAAGAAATTATGTGGATAGATCAATCAGGAAAAAAGATATATTCATTTAAAAATTTGGAGAGATATGTCTATCACAGTGAATTATCATGGTAAGTCTCTGGCTGTACTGTACTACATGTGTAGATAAGGGATTGCTGGTTTAAGTGATGTGTCTGCTAAGCTGAAAACTCATTGTTTCTTCTGTGGTTGCCTCCCACAGTTGTATTTTTACTTATGTTAAATAAAATTCATACATCTCAGCAACAATGCCAGGCCCACCTAAATCAATGGACGACCTGATCAGCTTCATACTGCAAATGTCACACAAGTTTTGGTACATTTGGATGTTTGTCTTGTTTTGTTTTTTTTTTACTTTGGTCTGGTTTACTACTGATGCAACTTTTGTTTGGTTACTCCACAACAAATGACAAAGAGTCATTGAACAAGGTAAACTCTGGACCATTCAAAGAAAGATTAGTTGCGGATAGTATGGTTTTGCTTTTAGTCTTAGTACATCTCCAGCCAAAACCACCAGATAAGGTAGTAAAATTGGTCTGCTAACCTCCTTCATGAGTGTGTCACCAGCTGTACAGATGCATGATGTTGCAAGAAGGCCTGAATAGTAAAGTGTCATGCAAATCTTATCCAAATTTGTGGAAAATTTCCTTGATCTTTGACAATTCGCCGTTTCAGAAACTAAAGCATTGTGGGTAGAGCATATACCTTGTTCCCATTGTATCGCGGGTTCCACTGTATCGCGGTACGCTTTATTCTACTCTATGACGTAATCATAGCAATTCGGGCAGTAATTTTTAGAAAATTAAACATTAGTGCCATATAGTATTCCAGGCACTTTACATTTAGCAGTTCTCTCAAATGTAATTGTAAGAAACACATTTTTAATAATTAGCCACCGTTTGACAACGGTTGGTAATTCATGGCGACCTCCTCTCCCGAAAAAAATATCGTAAAAAGTTATTTCTTTGATCTTAAGAATATCATGTTGTGGGTATGTTGTCTGATGTTTGTAGGCCACAAATGTCAACACAGTTACTCGATTCTACAAATTTTGAAAGTAATATAGGCAACAATCGGGGTACCTTAAATTAAGACCTAACATAGAAATATTTCATTTTTATACCTTTTCGCTGATAATAACGTTTTTTATCTCTGTTATTAAGTACGCATTGCTTAGGAGAAAGTAAGACTAGTATTCTAACAGCTTATCCGACTGATAATGCAGAAATGTATTTGAATATCAATGACTTTCAAATAATTAGATAAATATAATGTACAAAATGCATTAAAATCATGATTTTTGCACCAACATTTTGAAAATTAAGATTTTCAAGTTCAAATAAAGATATTTCAATTAAATCAATGTTGTGAAAAACATTGTTCATAAAAAGTATCATAAAATACAGTACTTTAATTTATCCCGTAAAGAAATTAATTTGGTCCACAAATGCGCCTCTCATATTGATGGATTGTAATGCCGCGATACAGTGGTACTTTCACCTTGACATAAAATGACTGACCTTGTGATTTTGGACATTTATGTCCGATGCATAAAAACAACATAGATATTTCTTTTTCACTTAAAAAGATGCATTTAGAATATAAAATAAATATTTAGAGTATGATCAAATGAAAGAACCAACTTTCCTTTATTATTTTAGCCCCAAACTGTACGTACCGCGATACAGTGAGACCCCGGTATACACCAAAACATGTTGATTGGTCAAGAACGTAAATAACGTAACGTCATTGGTCGAAAATCTATTGTTTGTACACCAAAATTTCCAATACAATCACAGTACCCACAATACGTCGTTTTCGAGATAAAGATCTACTACGGGACAACATACTTATTTTAGCACTTTGTCACGTGATAATAGTGACGTTGCGGTGCTTGACGTCTTCCGCTTCGTACTTGTTGTAAATAACAATATCTTATTGGACAAGTTCCACTTACATAATGATGTAAAAAGTCGTATTTTTTTCATTCTACTTTATTATGAAGCTTGAAGTTAAGAACCGCAGTAACATGACTCCGCTGACTGCAGGGTAACACAAGATTTTTATGTTTGGAAGTGAACTTCAATTTCGTGGCATTTGCGTCGATTGAACTGGAAAGAAAGTCTTTTAAAAAGTGCAAATAAAAATCACGTTATTCAGAACAAACACTCATCTTCACGGGGAACTAAAATTCCATTATATAACACATTAGGTAGGCTTTCTGAGATGCATTTACGTTGTGCGTGTTGGAAATGCAATAAACCGGAAATGTGAGTGAACCTGAAAACGCCGGGAACGTCATAAAAGATGTTACGTCATTCCGGGAATGAAGGGATCTCGAAAACGTCAGTTTCTGGAACGGCGAATTTTGGCAAATCTCAAGCAGGCGATTTTCAAAACATGACAGGTCTGGAAATGAAACATACGACTGCTGAAGGATATGTGTTGAAATTAACATTTGGTGCAGTAGGCAAAGGCACTTGTTTTGTGAACAAGAAAGACTGATCCTATATTTATTTATTTTTTATGAAACAAGTGTCTGTGGAAGAAGGGGGTAATCTTTACTTAAAACATGTGCCTGAGGGAGGTTAACGTTTGCATAAATTATGAAATCGGACTATTTCATGTAACAAACAATTACATTTTTTCTTGTGTATACAATTAATTTGTAAGGTTTGTTGATTTCGTGCACTTTGCCATGATTCTGGTACCGGAAGTTTATAATTTCACGTCTGCGCATAACTCAATTTATTTGGCGGCGCAAACCTTTTTAGGATTGCCTTGAAAGAACTATTTTGATTGGTTTAATTCCATACATGCAAAAATTACTGCTTAATTGCACCAATGAAAAAACGTGTAGCGTTGTCCTAAAAAATATATGCGCATGCGTGTTGTCCTGTGTTTGTCCCTGAAATCCAGGCACCGTGTAGCAGACAATGTTATGAGTTGGAAAAATTAAGATTATTTGTTGTGAAGACTTGCAAAAAAGTGCACAGAAGTAAAAATTGTTTGATATTGGTACAATCAATGAAATGGTAAGAGAAAACCTGGATAAATATGTTCTAAAGTTTGAAAAGAAACATTTGTTTATGTTTCGCTCTGCGGTCGTGTCAAATTTGCTGAATGTTTACATTTTACAGTTTATCTAAATTTCAGAAACGAAGTCTTCTTCTGTGAATAAATTTTAATTTGCAATTAAGAACCTTTTACTTGGATAGCCCGCACTTTATTGACAATTCAAGCCTCTACACATATATCCACATAGAACAGTTAGAAAAAATATTGGAAACTTGCCAAAAGGCTAGTAGTTGCAGTGATTGTTTAGATGGTGACACGTTTTGAAATGTAAAAGGCATTGGCTATTGAACCTGTTTAATACATTTTTCATTATGATCGTGTTTAGTTACATAAATAAGGCCTTAATTTACTTATGGGTGGTCATGGTGGTTATTTTCTTCCACATCTTACCTATGTGATGAATTTTTAGTTCTGTAACAAGTACAGAGTACTTGAAAAGAGTCAGTTTTGCCAAGATAAATACACCAGGACTTCAAATGCCAACATGAAATTCCATAAAATGATCAGTTCCATTACGACATTTTTAAAAGGTAAGTTTTGTTAAACAACGGTTAACATTAGCTTTATACGAGCTTTTTAACTGACGGCGAAATTTTTCTACATGTTGGCACTTCTGATGTTCTTGCACTGTCCCAGGTTTTATGAGGGAGGAAAGCCCAATATTCCATTGTGGAAAATTAGGTGAAGCTCTCGAGCTGGTGTAGGTACCTGGATACAATGACAAATGTGAATATCGAACCCTCACAGCGGTGTCAGGCCTCATGGCCTTAACCACTTTACCACCCTGCTCCCCTCGATCTTCATTTGAGAGGTAAAGATGTTTTGAATTACACCAAGAACAGCTGCATTACCAACTTTTGTCTACCACAAATGTCAAAATTGACAGATAATAAATATCAAAACTGTACCCCATTCCCATTGCATTGGCTGGTCACCACACATTTGTGCTACCTCATGCTGAGCCAAAATTTCATTTTGATGTTTCATCACAAATAATTTTCATTTGGTCTGACAAATGTTTGTTTGGACCAACAAAACTTTCCAACTTAATGGTCTGTATGTGTAACAAAATCTAAATCTTTTCTAGAAACTCTGCAGGAACATGTATATAGCCCCTTCCATTAGCCATGTTAGCTGCACATGTGGTAAGGTGGTAGAGCGGTGGACTGTTCTCCTGTGGTACTGAGATCAAATATCAGCCTGCGCAACCGTTTAATTTTGTGAATTCATGCTCTCCTGCTACTTCTGAGTTTGTGCAAATCATCAGTCCTGAAAGAGCTTGTTGCGAGAAATGTTTTTGTCCCATGCACATTTTACCCATATGGATTTTTTCATTACCATGCACCAAGCATGTCATTCTTTCCTTGTACTTTCCAGAACAATTGAAGTCCTCAATTTGAAAGTTCCGATAATCTGTTAATATTTTTATGCCCCCAGATCGATGATTGGGGGCATATTGTTTTTGTCCTGTCTGTGTGTGTGGTTCTGTGTCTGTCTGTGCATCCGAATCTTTAACCTTGGCTATAACTTTTGAACTATATAAGGTAGACTTTTCATACTTGGCAAGTGTATAGGTCTAGTCTAGAGGAACATACAATATGCAAAAAAAAATTAGGTCAGGTCAAAGGTCAAGGTCAGAGAGGTTAAAAAGGGGTGAAATTGACTGTTTTCACATATTTGACTGTAGAATCCCAGTGTTTTCCATTCGCCATTTAAGCTGGCTTTGCCGACCAGGTTCTTTTGCAGGCTGACCACCTTTGCTTTCGTCAAGGTGGTGGGTAAAAACGGAAATTTTTCAGTTCCGGTCCGTCATTAATGTTGCCTTCATTAGGCAAAATGGCGGGTTCGAACAAACAAAACCAATGTTTTCTTTTGTACAGAAAGAAAAGGGAAGATACCTGATGAACTTATTAAACGAAAATAGAACAAACCATTGGAAATATGAACAAGGAGACCATTCAGTATAAATACTAGACTAGAAAATGATCAAAACTCTGAGTACGAAACTAAAGGGATGATAAATACGACATGAGTTCAAACGGTTTTATTGTAGTGAACGAATTACATTTTAGTTCCATATGATAGAAGTGCAAAAAACGGACATCGAGTGTAATGCTCATTGAAAGCTTAAACCCAAAAATAAAACATAATTTGATTATCTTTACTATGTTTACTGTTAAATCAGAATGACAACAAAACACAATTTATTATAACTTTTGCATTACTTTCATATGTATAAAGTAAATTAAAGTTGCCGGTTTTTATATACACATTCGTTTCTTTATCAAAATACAGCACGCAACTGCTGAAAATCTAGATAGCCGGCTATCTTCAGTTTCAAAACAACCACCTTTCATTTGCCAAAAAAAGGAAAACACTGAATCCTTATTATTTATCCTATTGAGACGGGGTTTGTTTCATGTTATTGCTTAAAAAGTGTGCAACTATAGTATGTCAACAGATTTGAGGTAGCATTTACCGTTTTTGAGAAACAAGAGGCCCAAAGCTGGACTTTCAGAAAAAAATGAATTGTTAATTTTTTGTCGGATCTTGATGCAGTATTTTTCTGTAGGTTTCTTATAGCATCTTTAAACAGAAAAATAAACAACTTTAGAATTATGTAAGATAGACTTTTAATACTTGGCAAGTGTATAGGTCTTGTCAATATGAACATAAATATGCAAAAAAATTAGGTCACAGGTCAAAAAGGGATAAAATTGGGGATTTTCATATATTCAACTGTAGAATCTGGGGCATATGTAGTGTTTCACAAACACATCTTGTTTTCATTTATTAGATATTTGCCAAATGCATTTGGTTTCTTGTTGAAATTGTAAGTGAAATGTGTAGTTCTCCGACCCAAGACTTAAAGACTTTTACAGAATATTCTGTAACAAGTGGCAGGCATACAATGTAAACAATAACATATATATACATATTAAATGGAGAACAAGACAGAAAACATCAGACAAGTTGGTAAAAATAAAATGTAGAGTTATGGAGTTTTTTTTTATGCCAGAAGCTTTTCAACTTGTGTAGAGATTTGTGTTTCCAATCTTCATACATGTATCTTAATATTATCTTTTTGATGTACTCCTGGGAAACTTGATGGTCTAAACTGAATTTTACTACCAGAAAGTTAATCAATACAAAGTGACAAGCCCTTTTTTATTTCGCTTGGGAACTATTGGAGTACCCTCGGCGTCTGCGCCTACAACTGCCTCAAAATCCACACTTAGGTATATATCTTGATAACAGATGCAACTTGAGCTATCTCACAGCCTCCAAGAAAATTGGGTCTCTGACCTATATTTTCCACTTGAATGACTTACATTCAAGTTTACATCTGAATTCAGATCTCAGTCACTATACATGGTAGGATCATATAACCTTGCATATGCATCTCTGATGGTATGTCAGCATCCAGGCAAAATTAGGTCTTTTTCATCTATATTTTCCAATTGAATTACTTGCATTCAAGTTGACGTCTGAGTTCAGATCTCAGTCACTATACATGGTGGGATCATGTAACCTTGCATATGCATGTATCTGATGGTAGGGAAGTATATATCCAAGCAAAATTAGGTCACTTGACCTATATATTCCACTTGAACGACTTACATTCAAGTTTATGTCCGAGTTCAGATCTCAGTCACTATGGTAGGATCATGTAACCTTGCATGTGCATGCATCTCTGATGGTAGGTCAGCATCCAGGCAAAATAAGGTCACTTTGACCTATATTTTCCACTTGAATGACTTACACTCAAGTTTACATCCGAGTTCAGATCTAAGTCACTATAAATGGTAGGATCATGTCAACTTTCATATGCATACAGCTCTGATAGTATGTCAGCATCCAAGCAAAATTAGGCTTTTCTGACAATATGCCAAAACGAGGCAAACTTTGTAATCATTGATTACCTATGTTTTAAAAATCGAGGAATGTCACTCCATGTAAAACTGGTCATAGATCTAAAATATAACAAAATCCATATAAAAGTCTGTGTTTTAAGACAAAATTTGTGTTTATTGTAGTCAGCCGCTTCGGGCTGTTCTAAAATCCGGACCTGAAGAAAAAAAAACTAATAGTTATTTACCATTGTTATTCGTAAAAAGAAAAGGGTTTATGATTTATTAATACTTATTTTATAAATTTATATGTAGTGACATTCTTTGATTTATCGAACTGCACTTACATGTATTAAGTGTAAATCACATATTTCCAGACTTCAGTGTTTTGGTTTAGAACATAGAGTTTCCCAGGCGTGTGATGACAACTATTTTAAGAATTGAATTGTATTCCTATGCCATGTGGTAGCTAAAACATGTTAAAAATAAATGTGAAAATAAAGTTTGAAGATAATTACTTTATATTTTTTTCAGGATCCAGTTGAACCTGGTAAGTGCTGCATAAATTTATTACATCAGAAAAAAAACAAATCGATTTACATACCTGTACAAACTTTTTAAGCAATTTATTGGCGTAAAGTACAATGATTTGTTTTATAAGTATATACTTAGGCCATACAAAGTTAATTAATTGATTCTCGGGCCATATTTCATTGAAAGTGATGAGGGGGGAGGTGTTTTTTTTTTTTTGCCAAAAAATAGATGAAGCAGCTTTACATTGTAAAAAGCACCAAAAATGTAGTCAAGGAGGTGATTTTTCATTTTTATTTTATTGAAATGGCAAAAAAATAGGGTCAATGAGGGGCTTTTTTCAAGCCTCAAACTAGATGAGGGGGGGTCTAAGAACCAATTATTTTTTCATGGCCTTATGTATCTACAATTCTATATTGCTTAATTTGCTGTTAACATGAACTATTTTTAATGTTATATGTATAAACTATTGTCACCAAACAATACCTCACAATTTTGGAACATATTTTACTGCAAACATGACGAAATGTATTTAAAATGGTTTTGGTCTGTTTACACTATACAATACTTTGCAAATATTGTAGATATCAAGGGGTTGACACTAAATTTAATTCTCAGTAGACCAAAGGACTACAAGATGCCTGAATTCTGTATTCACTAGTCCTGTGATGATTTTATCGGCCTAAAATAAATACACCTTTAAGAAATTTTCCACATTTTGCTAGACCACAGGACTACCATGTTACAAATTCTAGTAGTCCTTCCTCAAATTCACTAGCCTGAGGCTACAGGATTACTGTTAGAGTCGAACCCTGGATATAGACCAGGATATATGGATATAAACTTATGTGTGGCAAAGACCCATCATTCATGTCATTATTTTACATAGACCACACAGTACATAAAATACAGTTAAGTCTCCAAAGTTGGTGCACATAATGAAAACGGTTTCCGTTTATAATGTTAAGATTGGGACATGAGAATTCCTGTACGAACTTCATGCCAAATAAGGATGATGACGAAAAAATCTATTTTGATTGTTTCCCAGAACTGTTTAAGACCAAAATGGTGCTTAAATTGCTGTAGATTCTATTATTCTTAAGATGTTTACTGTAAATGCTGTTTCAGTTCATTATTTTTGTTGAAAGCATTCATGTTTTCAGATTGAACATTCTCACCTTCTGCTGATAAACCCAATAATGCAAATTAATATTCATTTTGCATTCCCGGTACAATCAGATTCATGGCGATGTAACATGATATAACGGGGGTAGGTTGTTTTAACATTTTTAAGTTGGTTTTTCATATGTTCAATTGAAGTTCTAATTTAATATTCTGCGTGATCTGAAAAATGATTTTAATATGCATGTTTATTTTGCTGAGAAAAAAATTGTGAAAAATTACTGTACCAATCGAAAGGTAAATGCTTATAATAAGGTGCGCCGACTTACAAGACTGCATTGTAAATAGATTGCTGTGGCGTAGAAAAGTTAGATTTTACAAACAATAAGATAGACTCTGTCTATCAGGCTACAGTAAATTTCACACACTGGTAAACCATTTTATATTGTATGATATGTGCAATAATTGGAAGTTTTCCTTCAATAAAACATTACAACTGTATGTTGTTGAAGAGAGCATTCATCATGTTCATCAATTTTATTCTAATATATTGCACAATTCCTGCAAATCTATATGTAACAAAGTTTTCTCAGTATGTGTAAATGAATAAATAACAAATTAAAACAGGAATAGTCTCAAGTAAAGTGTTTTATTCATCTTAGAAATTCAAAAAGGTCCCGCAATAATGATTCACCAATCACAAATTCCTCGAGTTAATTCTGTTTATTTCTTTGTACTTCTAGATTGGGGAGGATGGACTTCCATCACTGATGCAGCTGAGTCCAGTATGTCGGTTGATTCCTTCCAGAAACAAGAAGATTCTAACATGAGTGTTGGTGATTCTAAATCAGATTCTGTGTATGAAGGAAGTAATATTGGTGTAAGTACAGCCTGCTCCGTTAGGCACTAGTCCGATGCCCGAGACTAGTAAATTTGAATTTGGACCAATTTATTTTTTTCAACCACTAGTCCGCCCGGACCAGCAAGAATATTTTGTTGCAGCTATTTCATATTGCATTTTCTAAACAACACGCTAAATCTGCATTGCCTTCATTGTGGTAAAATTTTTCTTTTTTTTTTCTGGACTAGTAAATCTTTTATCTCAACTAGCCCAAAGGACTAGTAAGGAAAAATTTTTTTGGCACAGACTGTAAGTATCAACATGGCATAAATGTACAGTACATTGTTAGTGGATTTGTGATTTTCAATAAAAGATGAAATATTGGATTTGATTGTTTTGAGTTGTCTACCTAAATCAATTCAAAACCACTTAATTGCTCTGCCTTTTTTATAATACCATGCAAGTGAATAAAAGGATGGTAGTTTACGGGATTTTAGTTTTTTTTGAGTGGATATTTTGCATTGAAATGAGAAGAATTTTAGTAAATGCAAGGAAATTCGCCAGTCAACCATTACAGTACTGTACATTCGAAGTTTGATGGCTCGAACACCCAAGGTACATATGAAAACAGTTTGAGCCAGGAGGGTGTTCCAGATATTGAGGTTGAACTTTGTTTAAACTTGAACAAAGGGGCCACACAAATGGTTCGAGGCACCAGTGGAGTTCGAGCCATCGAAGTTCGACTGAATGTTGAAATTTTGATTTTTGTGCATTACTTAATTCAATAGCCCAGATTGCACAGTAGTACTGTGTATTAGTAACTATCAGCCTTAAAGAAAAGATTACATTTGCTAGAGGTCAAATTTTAACTAGCACACTAGACTAGAGGCTTGTAATCTTTACTAAGCTGCTAACTAGTTATTGTAAGTTTCATTAGTCTCTGTGATATTGAGGGTCTGATAATTATATCTTTAAAACTGATTAAAACTACTGTAATTGTACTTTTTTTTCGTGGGTACTTATTTTCACGAATTTCCGTCTGCATACAAGTTTGCAGGTATTTAATTTCGCAGTATCGTCATTAGACTCATGTTTTATATTACTAATTACGCATATTTATACATATTTGTGTGTATTTATTTTCGCGGAAGTGTTGACCGCGAAATTCCTGAAAATAAGTACAATTACAGTAACCTGTAATATTTTATTTTGTATATTACAGGTAGAAGAGGAGTATCTGTCTGGTCTTGGTGGATATGATGGATATGACAGTTACCAGGATGAAAGTGGAAGTTCCTCGGAAGAAGGGGATGATGAAGATGATGATACTTATTATCCTACAGTTAAACAGAAAACACAGTACCGCTTCATTAATGGCAAGGATGGAATGGGTAAGAGTTTATCATCTATCTTAGATGAACAGAAATAAGTATAGGACTTTTTCTACTTTTATTAAAGTAAGTCCCTAACCCCTGAAATTGGGAAAATTTCATCGGTGACATCCATTTTGGGAATTTTCTTATGATATTTCCTTTGCATACATTATCCTACATTAGCCTCTTTTTACAAAAAAAAAATCATTCTAATTGATTTAAAACCCCACTTTTACATCTTCTGTCTACCTCTGAACTAAATAGTAAAGACATTTGTCATTTCTGTGAACAGATTCTAAATCAAAAGCATTATTTATTGTCCATTGTGTATGACCTTACCGGTCTACTTGTTCCTATTGTGTAACCAATTTAACAATTTGATTATTCTATTCACATTATTTTTTTGACCAACTGGTATTGCTGGACTACAACATATATTGGAAAAAGTTTTGGTCAACAGATCAAGGTAAAACCTCCCCAGGCTATTACAGATTAATATACAATAGTATTGTTGAACAATTCAAAAGGACACTGAGTGTGTTAATTAGTTAACAATAGCAATCTACCAAAAAACTTTTCCCAATATATGTTGTAGTATAGCTATACCAGTTGGTCAAAAAAATAATGTGAATAGAATAATCAAATTGTTAAATTGGTTACACAATAGGAACAAGTAGACCAGTAAGGTCATACACAATGGACTATAAATGCTCAACACCATTTGGAACTTTACATATTTTTGGGGGAAAAACAGGTGATTTCACATGGGGAATGAGTTCCTTAAAAGAATGTAAAACAAAGGTAAAAAGGCCCTGCAGTAGCCATCAGTAACATTGTCAATGTCTCAATATTCTGTCCTATTTGTTTCTTGGAACCTTAAAACAAGTATCCTGATGTATTGGCACCTTAAAACAAGTGTCCTGATGTTCTTGGAATCTTAAAACAAGTATCCTGATGTATTGGCACCAGGTCTCTCTATGGACATTACTGTATTTTGTGAGACTGTTTTAATTTGCAACACTGTCTTAGAATTTTTGTTTTACAAGATATAAATAATTTTAAATGTAGTTTTATTCAAAGAATACTTATGCATGGAGGAAAAACAAATTTTTCAAGGGACAACTTGACATTGCGTTTCTTACTGAGCAACCATGTCAATCAGCACTTAACAAAAAAATTGGTTGTAAATTTTTAACAGTTCATGCAGATTCCACTTAAAGGTTTTTCATGAAAAATGCCTAAGATTTTCACATAACTGGTTGCTTTGAGTGATAATTGTGATAAATGTTGAGATTAAATTGTGTTTATGTCTATATGTTTAGTTAGGGTACTGAGCATGAAACAAACAGTTATAAATCCCTGGTAAACCAGACTATTGTGCAAAGTTTTTTTTCTGTTTTTCATCTTGCAGTTATCAAGAATAATTCTGACAACAGTGAAGTAGTTCTGAAACCCCATACGTAAGACTTCATGCCATTTATCATTTTAGGTACAGGAGGTATACAATGTACATTATGTTTAAACTATATCCTATCATTGTTTGGTGGGTTTACTTACGCTGGTTGAAATGGGTTTACAACTAACATATCCAGACTCTGTTTGTTTGTCATACAAAAAAATCCATCTCTGAAAATTGAATACAATGTGAGTTACAAATACAAAAATGAAATGTATTCAGTTTCACATGTATGTATCCATATACTGTATTTATTAAACTTGATATTCTTGATATTTTTCAGCAACATGTGAGAGATGTGGATCTGTTGGAATCAAACATGCATTCTATTCCAAATCCAAAAGATTCTGTAGTTTATCTTGTTCCAGGAGCTTTGCCACTGCTAAACGAGAGGGAAAACCATTGACCACTTTTGAAAAAATCCCTCAGGTAAATACAGTGTTTACTGTCCCTTACTTTGATTTAGGATTATCTTAATTTTTGTGGGAATTTAGCACACAAGTAACACAGTACAATTTTCAATTTGTATATATTTTGTTTATGTTGAAAACAATAGTTTTTTTTCTTAAATAATTTAAGTATAAGGATTCATTTTTTAAAGAATATTGTTTTTGCTTACACATATGATTAAGATTACAGTGGTACTTAAATAAGATATTGGTGACAAAAAGATACAAAAAAACAATAAAAATGAAAAGTGCCTACCTACACAAAATTTACAATAGAAAGACTTGAAAAACAATTTATTTTCAATGGCCAAAAGACATTTTCAGTGATTTTCAGTATTAAGGGAGTATGAGCTTCAGTTTTCAGAACATTCGATATCCCCTTTTTTTATCCATTCTCACAAGGTTAAACATTTTTGCACATGGATCACATTTACTTGGTTACAGGTCACTTTAAAATGCAAAAAATAGACCATGTACAAAATTTTGACAATTTCCATTTATATTTTCATACATTTGTAGGCAAATAAATAGCTAATGGAAGATTAAGGGAACCTATAGAGAGAACTGTTTCCCACCAAAATTTAGACATCTTATATGTCAAAATTTCTTTCATGGATTTTCAAAAAATT
Source organism: Modiolus philippinarum (assembly GCA_002080025.1). Lineage (NCBI taxonomy): Eukaryota > Metazoa > Mollusca > Bivalvia > Mytilida > Modiolidae > Modiolus > Modiolus philippinarum. The sequence continues at coordinate 206,745 of MJUU01043271.1, forward strand.
TTGTTTTGTTGTAATGTGTTTGATATAATCTATGTATGTTTGATCACATTGAATTAATCTTTATATTTGTCTATCTTAAGCTTTTATTGAACTCAACATTTTTGTTGGCAGAAATATGGTGATGATGGTGTCTGTACTCATGCATATTCACAATTACTCATCTTTCTATGTTGTTATTGTATGATCATCCTGTATGATTTACTGCAATCCATAAATATGTATATCATGGTACATGTAATTTGTGTCTTTGTTGATTTTACAGAAGAAAATGCCTGGAAAGAAAATAAGTTTGCCAGGAAAACTTCCACAACCAACACAGAATACCTATCCTAAAACAGTTACCAAGCAACCAGGTATGTTAATTAAGTATATTGATCTTACTGACAATTTGTCATTTTTGATGTATCTTCCATTACTAAACAGGGAGATCACAGAAGTTGCTTTCTGTTCTGTTTGTTGTCCTGTGTTTTATAGGTCGTGTTTTAAAGTATGTTAAAATGTAACATTTGAACAAAACATTTAGGTCAGATACAAAAGGACAGAAATTGGGGAAATGTGAAAGAGACAACCTAAGTAATAGAATAAGCAAAAAAGAGTAGACCGAAATCTTCTACCTCTATGGTGCGAATCTTACAACTTTTAAACAGCCCCAGATTATGTCTCTATAGGGCAACAGCAAAAATTGAAAAATAAAGATAAAAGTCCAAATAGAAAAGATAAACGATAAATAGGTAATATTTGCACCATAGAGGCAGAAGAATTCCGTCTAAAAAAAGAGTACACATGTACAATATTATGTCATCACAATGAGCACAAACTTGCTATAGAAAGAGATGTTGGCTTTTACAATCAACTTTGTTGGCCTGCACCAGTTATCCTCTGACAGTTATTTTCACTGCTGAGGGCTGTTCCAGCAAAACATACATGGGACAGGGGAAGACACTTTAAAATTGCTGCTATGGATGGTCGTTACAGATTTAAGTCTGAATTCAAAAGTAAATAAAAAAATCCTATTTTGCATCCAGGATGGTCATAACAATTTTCAAGTGCCTTCCCCCCTTCCCTTGTATGTTTTGCTGGAACAGCCCTGAATTAAATATGTAACAAAAATTGACACCCACAAATATAAGTACTTTCACAGTATGCCTTTAGTTTTATATAAATTTGTTTGTCGCCTGAAGGTTTCATATCAATTACATGTAACTGAAATTTAACTTGACTTGTTCTCATAGTTGAGTATCAAATTGAAACATTAACCAAGTCAAAAGAATAACATGTACATCCAAACTAAGTGCAGAAACAGTTTGATGCAGAGAGTGTCAGAATTCTTCATGTCATTTTGTTTTCTGGAAATGAATATAAATACAGGTGTTGAATAGTTTGTCATATGATTACAGGTGGTGTGAAAGGATTTGACTGGGGACCATACTTGGCACAGACTGGTAGTGAGGGAGCCTCTGTCAGCTGTTTTAAACATGTAAGATTGATGTATATTGTGTGCATTATATTGGTTCAAAATGATTTTTCTAAAGCTTGTTAATGATAAAAGTACTATTGTAAGTTTTAATTGGAAATTCATAATTATGTGTATTGAAATACTATTCTTTGTTGAGTACATATATTGTGTATATTGTAGTGTCCTATGTCAGACCATTGGCAGACAATAAATACTGGTATGAAAGTGGAACTAGAGAATCATTTATGTGACATACAGGCTTATTGGATAGCTACAGTTGTTAAAATTGCAGGTTTGTTAAACAAAGAAATGAAAATAAAACCTATTTATTGTTTTACTACAAAATGGAGGTCATTGATGCAACTTTAAATACATAGAAAAAGAAATGTCTAGTCAACAATTACTTTAAACTCGTATTGCAAGTTGTCCCAAAAAAATTAAATAAACAATGTAGACTTTTTAAAGGCAATAGATATATTGCATGTCAGTTTTTCATGGAAATGTCATATTTTGATTGGCAGATATCTGTCACATGGTATTCATATCCTGATGAAAAACCTTAACTAATCATTACATGTGCCTTAGTGACAACATTCAGGATGTCTTACAACGTACATGTATATGTACATAGGATATAAATCTTGTCTCAAATCTAAACAGCCGTAATGCTTTGAATATAAGCTCGTCATGCCCAAAATTAGTCTATACCTATAGCCAGGTAGGCTGACTAAAGTTTCCAACGCTTACTTACCTGTGTAATTTTGGATGTTATATTATTGAACTGTTAGAACTGACAATTGTCTATATTTGCAGGCTATAAGGCATTAATGAGATTTGAAGGATTTGCCAATGATTCTTTGTATGACTTCTGGATAAACCTCTGTACACAAGATGTCCATCCTGTAGGCTGGTGTGCAACTGTTGGAAAGCCATTGGTACCACCAAAATGTAAGTACTAGTAAAAAAAAAGTAATGAAAAATATGTAGCTTTAAATGTTTCAAAGAGACTATCTTCCAGCTGTTAGGGCTGTGCCTTTAAGATAATCATTGCACCCAGAGAAGTCACTTAAAATCGGAATAGGCACCGACAGGCATATAAGCAGTTTTGGAATTCTATAGGCAAATTTATTCACAAAAGAACAATTTGCCCAGCAGCCTTAGATGTGGTTTGAAAATATCTTCCTCGTGTGCCGATGAAGTGTTATTGTAACATCCCGAACAGCTTGAAGAGGGGCTGGAAAAAATAATGGAAGTACAAGACTTTGACATTAAAATTTTGATAATACAACGTACATAACATTTATATATATATTAAGGGCTATTCCAGTAAAAATTCCCACCAGGGGATGGAAACCCCACTTATTTTTATACCCCCCCCCCCACCAAGAGAAAAAAAATAAAATATATAATTAAACTATTAGGATACAAAGGACATTTACCCACCACCAACAGAAAAAAAAAATTCACTGGTGTTCCACCCCCTGGTGGGAATTTAAGTGGAATAGCCCTAAGAAGTTGTATTGTACAAAGTATATCCCTTCTGTAAACACATGTTTTAACATTTCTCATCACAAAACATGTGACACATTGCTATGCTTACGGTGATAGGTTTTAAACAATAAAAAATCAGCACAATCTAGATGATCTCTGTGTCTATATTTGGATAATGATTAAAAATTTTTTCAATTTTATGTCATCAAGCAATATGTCAGCTACATGAAGACTTGAATAATCATGGTAATCTTTGTTTTATTTTCAGGTATTCAAAACAAGTATCTTGATTGGAAGGAATATTTAGTCAAACGACTTACTGGTGCTAGAACTCTTCCTAGTAACTTTTACAACAAGGTAACTAATTTGAAAAGATCATGGTTATTATACCCCCACTCGTGAGTGGGTGGTATATTGGAATACCCTTGTCCGTCCTTCCGTCCTTCCGTCCGTCCGTCCGAGGTTTATCGCATTTTTCTCAGCTACTGCTGGTCGGATTTCTTTCAAATTTGGTATTTGACTTTATATTTAGGGGGAAAATGTTGTCTGCCATTTTGATCACCTTATGATATCAACTTCCTGTTTTGCGGACTTAGCCATTTTTCCCTTTATTGAACATAGTAAAAATTTTCGTCGCACTTTTCTCAGCTACTNACATAGTAA
>MJUU01043271.1:216998-227723 GCA_002080025.1 Modiolus philippinarum
AGAGCCAAGCCCAACTCTAGATGAAAATAAATTTAAAACAAAGCAAATGTTCCAATTCCAGAATTTAAAGACTCTGAACTGGATGAGCTTGTCCTCATTATCAAACAAAAGAAAGAAAGAGAAATAAAATTATGAAAGTATTTGTTGTTCTCTGATATTCAATGTTTCAGAATTATTAAATAAAACACTTAACCAAACTCTGTGACAATATTCCAGTAATCACAATAAAGATACTGATACAATCATCCTTTTGTTGTAAAAGTCACATAAAAAGTTTTCTATTTAAAATATAAAGTGAAGTGACATTTTTTATCTTGTTATATTTTTCCCAATTTTCATAAAATGTCGATTGAAAATTCCCAATTTGCCCACAGGGTCCCTTTTCCCAAAAAAGCTAGATAAACCCTTGCTGTTTACTGAAAATTTCAGAAAAATTTGGTTTCCAGATTATAACTCAAAAAAGTTGACATCCAATTGAAATAAAACTTGTTTGGTACCAAGAGAGGAACACTATAGATTATGGGAGAAAGTAGATCAAAGGTCAAGGTCATGGTGACTGTAATAGACTGGAATTTCAGAAAAATTTGGTTTCCGAATGATAACTTGAATAGATTACTTCCAATTGAAATGAAACTTAGCTATATTGTTGGGTACCAAGAGGGAAGGAACCCCATAGATTTTGGAGAAATTTGGTCAAAGTCATCATGTCACAGTAACTGAAAATAGATTGAAAATTTCAGAAAAATATGGTTTCGGGATGATAACTCCAAAAGTTATATATTGTTAAGTTCAAGAAAGATAAGAATTGGATAGTTTTTGGACAAAGTATGTCTAAGGTCAAGGCCATTGTGACTGAAAATAGATTGAAATTTTCAAATATATTTGGTTTGTCAATGATAGCTCAAAAAGTTTATATCTGATTCATAGAAATGTCAGTAATTTCTTTGCTAGTAGATATTTTAGAACCTATATCGAATGAAAAAATTATGATCAGTTCAAAGTAGAGGTTGCAGTGATTAATATTTTGAAATGTCAAGATATATGACAGTAACTAAGAAACATGAAATTTAACCTTTCGAATTCTTAGAATTTTAGATATTTTAGGTTTGAAAGATAATCGAAAGAAAATATAGAAATATTTGAGTCCTGGACAATTACTTTCAAAAGTCCACATTAATTTGGTCACATAATATATGAAGTTGCAACTCGGCTTGTGCACCCTGGTTTCGTTTTTATGCCCCCTGCCTGTCCATCTTTTTGGTTTCTGGATGATAACTTGAGTATCCTGCATCGGATCAAAACCAAACTTGGTCACATGAAGACAGAACCCTATTGATTTTCAGGTTGGTACCCCAAGGTCAAGGTCACAGTTGCTAAAAATAGACTAAAATTTCAATAAAATTTTGGTTTCCGGATGATAACTTGAGCATCCTGCATTGGATCAAAACCAAACTTGGTCACATGCTTACTTATCACCCAAGACAGAACCCTATTGATTTTCAGGTTGGAACCCCCAAGGTCAAGGTCACAGTTGCTAAAAATACACTAAAATTTCAATAAAATTTTGGTTTCCGGATGATAACTTGAGTATCCTGCACTGGATCACAACCAAACTTGGTCATATGCTTACTTATCGCCCATGACAGAACCCTATCAGAATTCTGGGCTGGTACCCCAAGGTCAAGGTCACAGTTGCTAAAAATAGACTAAAATTTCAATGAAATTTTGGTTTCCAGATGATAACTTGAGTATCCTGCATCGGATCAAAACCAAACTTGGTCACATACTTATTTATCACTTAGGGCTTTTCCAGGAAAAAATGTACAGGGGGGCAGGAACGTAAGTCATAATTTAGGGTACCACCACCATAATTTTAATTATTTTTTCATGTATAAGCAATAGGTATAATTAAGTCTAACACCCCCCACCAAGGTAAAAATAAATAATTTGCGTTCCTGCCCCCCTGTACATTTTTTTCTGGAAAAGCCCTTAAGACATAACCAGGATTTCCGGGTTGGAACCCCCAAGGCCAAGGTCACAGTTTCTGAAAATAGATTCTAATTACAGTCAAACCTGTCTTATGTGACTTTCCAAGGGAACAACAAAAGAAGGTCACATAAGACAGGTGGTCACTTAATACAGGGTTGAGATTTTGATCAACACTAATTTGTCTGTTGGCATAATTAGTGAAATAGTGTCCATATCATTGCTGTATTATGTATTTTGATATAAAGGGGATATATTAAATCAATAACCACAAATCATTTTTTTTATATATATATTTTTGTTATTAACAGATTTATAGTATTAGATAAGTCAATTTGCAAAAAAATGCAATTAAAATTTGCACTTAAGTTCTCTTTTTAATATAAAAAACAAAACAATTTTAGATAAATATGAAGCAAAATTTTGCAGAGCTAATTTGTTTTTCATACTTTTTATTTTTCCAGTTATGTGTTTGCCAAGATATAAAATAGCATGTTACTTCTAGATCAGATGTTTGTTAACTTTATGTGAATTATTTTTTTTAAGTAAAAACTTTTTTTTTATTTAATGACACCTTTTCATTATAAAAGATTTCTTTGTTCATTCCACTAATTGATTATTTTATTTAATTATACCTATTACATTATAAAAGAATGCTTTGTTCATTCAACTAATTGATTGACAGGTAACCTTACTTCATGTTAATTAATATTGTTAAAACAACAAACTTAACTGACTGCAAGCTAAAAAGGCAAAATATGAGCAGATAATCAATTTGGATTATCTCCCTTACGCTGTTATCTCCCTTTAGCGGTTCTACTTCCGGATTAGTGGCTCCTTTTAATCTGCCTGTCAACATGTTGATAACTGATTATTTGTCAACAAAGTCGTAAAAAACAGTGTACAGGGGCTATTTTGGGAACAAAATGACGGTCGTTAGTCGCGTAACTCAGGTGGTCATTGAATACAGTTAAAATATATAGCAAATATCATTGGGAGGACTTCAAATGGTGGGTTAAGACAGGAAGTCGTTATACAGTGGGTCGTTAAGGCAGGTTTGACTGTACATTTAAGATTATTTCTCAGATTATTTGTGGGAATTCTGCATTATATCAAAACCAAACCAGTTCCAATACCTATATATCACAGGAGACAGATCCTAGTTTATAATTATTTATATATTTATTGTAAATAGTTATGCCTTTAATGATTTGGGGGTTTCGATTTCAAGGAGGCGAGGGCATCCATGTCCCATGGACACATTTTTTGTTATATTTTTGTCCGTGCATGTTAGAAGAAGAAATTAAAAATAGAATTGATATAAAACCTGATTATAGTGTTAATGTGTATATTGCAGTTTTCTTGCAGACAAGTATATGTAAACCCTCATAGGACAGGACAAATTATTCTAAGCAAATGATGAATCTTCTTCAGTTGTGTCTGTATTATTAGCTCACCTGGCCTAAAAGGCCAAGTGAGCTTTTGCCATCACTTTGCGTCCGTCCGTCGTCTGTCGTCCGTCCATCAACAATTTCAAAAATCTTCTCCTCTGAAACTGCTGAGCAAATTGTATCCAAACTTGGCCTGAATCATCACCAGGGTATGAAGTTTCAAAATTGTGTTCGATTAGTCCGAGGATCGAACAACATGGCTGCTGTTACTATAAATAGAACATAGGGGTAAATTGCTGTATTTTGCAAATAACTTGAAAACCGTTACAGATATCAAAAATCTGACAGCGGGTAAAATGATCAGCATGGCAAGATCTACCCACTGTGCAATTTTGAAGAAAATCTGAAAACCCGTGTTAGAGTTATGGCCCTTTTTCCGTGAAATTTTCAAAATTTTAATTTATCTTATTTTTTGTTTGAAAAACTATAACAGATAGAGGTCAACTTTAAATTGCAAAAATGTTCAGCATATCAAGATCTACCCACCCTGAAATTTTGAAGAAAATCCAAAACTCGTTGTAGGAGTTATTGCCCTTTTTTCACCGAATTTTTTAAATTTTCGTATTTTTCAGCCATTATTTCCAAAACTATAGAAGATGAAGGTTAAGTTTAAATTGATGAAATGTTTGCCATGCTGTGGCGACTTCAAAACCGATGTTGAAAATTGTTCCTTGACCGCCATTTTCAGAATGGACGCCAAAAAAAGGCGGGAAAATTCAACATTGTCCGATTTCAATGAAATTTGGTTTCCAAATAGATCTTGATGTTGCGAGTTCAAATCCGGTGTTGAAAATTGTTCCTTGACCGCCATTTTCAAAATGGCCTCCAAATAAGGCAGGAAAAGTCAATATTGTCCGATTTCAATGAAATTTGGTTTCCAAGTAGATATTGATGCTGGGACTTCAAAACCGATGTTGAAAATTGTTCGTTGACCACCATTTTCAAAATGGCTGCCAAAAAAAGGCGGGAAAATTCAACATTGTCCGATTTCAATGACATTTGGTTTCCAAATAGGTCTTGATGTTGCAACTTCAAAACTGATGTTAAAAATTGTTCGTTGACGGCCATTTTCAAAATGGCCGCCCAAAAAGGCCGGAAAATTCAACATTGTCTGATTTCAATGAAATTTGGTTTTAAAATAGGTCTTGATGTCGCAACTTCAAAACTGATGTTAAAAATTGTTCGTTGATTGCCATTTTTAAAATGGCTGCCAAAAAAGGCAAGAAAATTCAACATTGTCTGATTTCAATGAAATTTGGTTTCCAAATAGATATCGATGTTGAGACTTCAAAACCGATGTTGAAAATTGTTCGTTGACCGGCATTTTCAAAAAATGGCCACCAAAAAAGGCGGGAAAATTCAACATTGTCCGATTTCAATGACATTTGGTTTCCAAATAGGTCTTGATGTCGCAACTTCAGAGCTGATCTTAAAAATTGTCGTTGACCGCCATTTTTAAAATGGCCACCAAAAAAAGGCGGGAAAATTCAACATTGTCTGATTTCAATGAAATTTGATTTCAAAATAGATATTGATGTTGCGACTTCAAAACCAATGCTGAAAATTGTTTGTTGACTGCCATTTACAAAATGACGTCTTGACTTCAAAACTGGTGTCGAAAGTGGTCCTTAGCAAGAACCTTTTTTGTAAAAAAAAAGCCCAACAAAGAAATATAGTAAAAGATGATCAGACTTTAAAAAAAGTTCAAGATATTGAAGGTGTTCGAGCTACAAAAGTTTGAGAAACTGAAGATCAACTATATAACTTACAATGTTTCCTTGATTAAGGCAACTGAAAGCCAGGTGAGCGATACAGGCTCCTGGGAGCCTCTGGTAAAATTTCTTCAGGAGGTTACTACTGCTACATATGTCAGAACTTTTGATATATATAGAAATAATGTAGAGCATGTACTGTAAAATGGAAAGTTTTGTGATGTGCACGTATTTGCAAAAAAAAAATCCATCGCAAAAATTTGTTTTTATTACAAATGAAAGTGAGAATTGCAAAAATAAAACCTGGCAAATAGATTTAGGAATCAAAATCCTGAAATTTAAACCATGTGAAAATAACCCCTTTTGTAATATATGATCAAGTTTTCAAACCATTGAATCAATGACATGCTAAACTATCATGTTAGTGTTAATTTTCTAAAGGGGAAAACCTATGCAATTATATGTACATGTATATACCCTACATATGAAGTCCAATGAAAGGATGTATTTTTATTTTTAGGAAGAAAATGATGAATTTTGGTGTCATATGAAATCTCCCTTGGTTCACCCTGTAGGATGGTCACAAACAGTAGGACACAAACTTCATGCGACACAAGGTAAAATTACTAATTGTATCATATACAGTCGAACTTCAATGGCTCAAACGCCCATGGGGACTGATGAAAACAGTTCATGCTAGAGGGGGTTTTAGAGCTATTGAGGTTCAACTATGTTTAAACATGAACAAAGGGACCAGATAATGGGTTTGAGACATCCATGGTGTTTTATTTATCGTAGTTCCAGCCATCAAAGTTATATTGTATGATGAGTTGTTCTTGATATAGAATTTACATATTGTTTCGTTGCAGTCAGTTTTTCAGATAGACAAGTAGTTAATACATAGATGTCCTTCTATTTTAAAGTTGAATTCTGCAGTTTTTCTTTTCTTTTTTTTCTGTGAGCCTTGTATGTAAGTCGAAAAAAGCGAGTCTTGGATTTTGTGATTCTGGTGGCAGAGTTATGGCAACAGCGAGGTCCACAATTGTTGTTTAAATTTTATCTATGAGCATTTTGGAATAACATGGGTGCCTTAAATATAAGAAAATTCAAAATTGCAGTCAAAAGCCCCCATTTCAACTGCTGTGATGCTTCAGTGTTGATAAAACATCTGGTAGACAAGTGAGAAATAAAAAAACAAAAGAAATATTAAATTAAAGAACAGAATATATTTAGTATTTTTTTTCAATTTCTTTTTTAGATACAGACAATATTAAGTAAGAATCTGATAAATTCATGACATTTACATTCAGATTTATAAATATGATTGTATTATTCTTTCTTTTTTCAATTACCATTCATTCTTTCTTTCAACAGACTACAGAAATAAATGTTTGAACAAAGTAACTATGGAAAGATATGATACAGATGATGTGACCCCTTCAATGTTTGATAAGGTAGGTTATCAAGTGCTAATTATTTGTAAAAAAAAGTATTTAAATTCTGGTTTGAATGATTAAATTCCATATTCATGTAAGAAGTGTATTAAAATATAGATTCTCATTCAGGTAAGAGTGGTTTAAAAATATTTCTCCACAGAGCATTAGCGAGCATGTTAAAATTGAAATTTTACTATCGAAAGGGAAGAAAAATTTATAAATCACAACCTAGCAGAATGAGAATGTTTTTACAATGAAAGATGTTTAAATTCAAAAATTCAAAACTACAAAATTGTTGGAAAATCTCGATGACATTTAATCAATGCTGTTGTTTAATAGTTACATGCATTTTTAACCAATGGTCGAGAATGGTAGAAAAATTAATATTATGGTAGACATTTCAACAGTGAGAAATTTCATCAAACATATTTCAACAACACGTTCAATTAATAATTGAATTATTTATTGGGCTCAGCATTTTATATTGCTACCAGTCAACATAAATTTTCTACCACAAGACAGTTTTCATACAAGGGAACAGTAAGCATTTAATTTTTGGAATATTCAATTTTGGCTTAAGAATATCAAAGTACATGTAAAGATACAAATGAATTATTTCTGTCTTTCTTTATTGGAAGTTATTACAATTTCAGAAAAAAGAACCACCCCATGGAGCTAAGTTTCAGGAAGGAATGAAACTAGAGGCTATTGATCCTCTCAACCTGTCAGCCATTTGTGTAGCTACAGTGATGAAGGTAAACAAGATTTATTGTTCAACTAATTCATGTTCATGTATTTATCACAGCCATTAGGAACTTTAGTAAAAAAAAAACTATATATTTTTGGGAAGTTTTTTTGTACATGAGGACAAAGCATGAAGATTTTGTTTAAACCCTAATTTGTTTAACAATGTTTAAATAATTTCAATATGACATATGGTCATGAAAGTGGAACTAGATTGTCCAAATTTCAATGCAACATTATTTTGAAATAAAACACAGTGGTTTCAATATTTGGAAAGTTTAAAGTTAATTTTCAACCATCAAATTAACTTTTTAATGCTGCAACATTTCATTTGTAAGATATTAACTATTTTTTACTGCCAGAATTCTAATTAAAACAATGGCAGTAGAATACCAAAGGAACAAAGCAAAAGTACATTACATGAATCAAAGTCCCGAGACACAACAAAAGCAAAAACAATGGAAAATCAAAGACACAGCACACTCACAACCACACAAACATTACAAATATAACACTCAAAACTAAAGCAGTCACAGTGTGAACTCTCAGAAAGAGTGACATCATGTGCTCTGGAAGGGTAAGCTTGTCCAGATCCATATACAGTACTGGTCACATTGTTGGTAAGTCAAACTACTATCAAGACGAAATTGGAAGAAGTCATTTATAAGTGCCTGCCCTCTTTGCTATACATGTGTTTTGAAGGACTAGCCCTTAATTGCATTTAAGTAATGGTTTGAAATATGAAGATAAGTTTTACTTTTTACTATTGTCAACTTTTTACACTGGAGATTCTATATATTTCAGGTTCTTAAAAACAATTACTTAATGATAGGAATTGATGGATCTATAGCCCAGAATGGGACAGATTGGTTTAATTACCATTCTACATCGCCTTGTATTTTCCCTGTAGGATTCTGTGAAGTAAATGGAATAGAATTAACTCCTCCCAGAGGTTTGTACTGTCATTTTGTATAAATATGTGAATTAAATGGAATTGAATAAACTCTTTCAAGAGGTGCTGTAATTTTGCATTTGTGAAGTAAATGGAATTGAAATACCTTATTCCTCTTAGTATAAAATTTGAATATTTAAGGGGATGTTTTATTTATTAAATTAAGTACAACACAAACCATTTTCAAAAACAAAGTGCTTATTTCAAAAATCTTCAATCTTTCTTAATTACACATTGCAGTTATTTAGAAATGCTTCAACTATCCAAATGTTAGATCTGTGCTAAGCTCATTTTAGCTTTTCAATTAAGATCCCTTTGGTAATTTGTTCCCAATGAGCTTTTTCACATTATTTGGCTGTGAATTTCTAAATGTTTTGATTTGAACCACACTGAAGACACACAAGTTGTCTAAATGGCCATATCCAGAAACTAAATTCACAGTAACTTTGGTATTTTGTTATTATGTACAACTAGACATTTTGATATAATAGAATGAGTATCCATGCACAAATGATAAAAAACAAATCAATGACAGAAAACAGTGATGTTAAGCCATGGCACATTGTACAGAAAATGTCAATTGTATGTTTATGGTTTATAGGATACAAAGGACAATTTAAATGGTTTGAATACCTAAGACAGACAAAGTCCTCAGCAGCTCCTGTTAAATTGTTTGACAAAGTAAGTACCTTACTTTCAACTAAATGTTTAGACTAAGGGATAGCGTTTCAGGCAGCGTCAACAATTGCAAACTATTGTGAATTAACAAGCTTATGTTAGTTGTAGGTCCATAGTATTTGATTTGCAGTTGCATTAGTATGGGTACAACTCAAATTCCTTACTTAGTTGATGGTCCTTGCCCCTTAGTCAGTCATGAACGATCACTTTAAATTTTTAATAAGCAGTTTGTACAGCCTCTACCAGTAGTCCTAGCCACTTGGTATTTGACATGCATTCACGTCTTGAGGAGTACATGCCGATTCCACGCCCAGATGTTGGCCCTGGTCCCTTAATCATGCATGAACGATCACTTTAAGTTTAAAGCAAACAGTTTGTACAGCCTATACCAGTAGTCCTAGGCATTTGATATTTGACATGCATTCACGTCTTGGGGAGTTTATGCCGATTCCACACCCAGATGGTGGCCCTGGTCCCTTAATCACGCATGAACGATCACTTTAAGTTTAAAGCAGACAGTTTGTACAGCCTATACCAGTAGTCCTAGGCATTTGATATTTGACATGCATTCACGTCTTGAGGAGTACATGCCGATTCCACGCCCAGATGTTGGCCCTGGTCCCTTAATCATGCATGAACGATCACTTTAAGTTTAAAGCAAACAGTTTGTACAGCCTATACCAGTAGTCCTAGGCATTTGATATTTGACATGCATTCACGTCTTGAGGAGTTTATGCCGATTCCATGCCCAGATGGTGGCCCTGGTCCCTTTATCACGCATGAAGGATCACTTTAAGTTTAAAGCAAACAGTTTGTACAGCCTATACCAGTAGTCCTAGGCACTTGATATTTGACATGCAGTTGCGTCTTGAGGAGTACATACAGATTCCACGCTCAGATGGTGGCCCTGGTCCCTTAGTCATACATGAGTGATCCCATCTTTTATGGATGCTGCAGTAGATCTATATGCAAATTTAAGTGATGCAAGGGGCAGGCGAGACATATCCTGTGTCCACAGTTTATTTCATTGAAATGTCACCTATGAATCAATTAAACCATGGCTGTATTTGGTCCACAGTTTTTTGTAGTTATCATATGCAGAAGTTGTATTTATGAATTTAAATGGAAATCAATATCTTTCTGTCTGTCTTGCCACATATATCCTTCATTTCTACTGGTTAAATCCTGCCTATCAGCTTTAGCTTATATCTGTTAAGGATTTGTTGAAAGTATAAATCACATGTTTTGATTACATATGTTGAACTTTTCAGTAACATTTCCTAATGATTTTTGTAATGCTTTATCATTATTCAAACTAGTAAAATGTTATAAAGAACACAGAGAAAATCATGTGCTTTTTCTTACACTTAGGCCATACAAAAATAATTATTAGATTCTCAGGCCATTTTTCTGAAAAAATGATGAGGCAGGGAGGGAGAAAATTTCTATTTTTATTTTTTCAAAATCATGATGAGGCATCTTTTTACATTGCTGAAATGCCCAAAGAGTGATGAGGCAAGTGATTTTCATTTTTTTTTATTTGAAACTTGAATAAAAAAGTAACTTTAGTTCCCAGAAAAGAGATGAGGCAGGGGCCTGAGAAGCTAATGTATTTTTTTATTTTGCCTTATGTAATTATTGATTGTACTTTCATATTTTTATCAAAGGAAATTCCAAAACATGGATTCAAACCTGGAATGAAAGTTGAGGCAGTTGATCTGATGGAACCAAGGTATAATAATCAATGAAAGGATATGGAATAAATC
>MJUU01043271.1:228427-238701 GCA_002080025.1 Modiolus philippinarum
GATTCCACGCCCAGATGTTGGCCCTGGTCCCTTAATCATGCATGAACGATCACTTTAAGTTTAAAGCAAACAGTTTGTACAGCCTATACCAGTAGTCCTAGGCATTTGATATTTGACATGCATTCACGTCTTGGGGAGTTTATGCCGATTCCACGCCCAGATGTTGGCCCTGGTCCCTTAATCATGCATGAACGATCACTTTAAGTTTAAAGCAGACAGTTTGTACAGCCTGTATCAGTAGTACTAGGCATTTGATATTTGACATGCAGTTGCGTCTTGAGGAGTACATACAGATTCCACGCTCAGATGGTGGCCCTGGCCCCTTAGTCATGCATGAGTGATCCCATCTTTTATGGATGCTGCAGTAGATCTATATGCAAATTTAAGTGATGCAAGGGGCGGGCGAGACATATCCTGTGTCCACAGTTTATTTCATTGAAATGTCACCTATGAATCAAGTAAAACCATGGCTATATTTGGTCCACAGTTTTTTGTAGTTATCATATGCAGAAGTTGTATTTATGAATTTAAATGGAAATCAATATCTTTCTGTCTGTCTTGCCACATATATCCTTCATTTCTACTGGTTAAATCCAGCCTATCAGCTTTAGCTTATATCTGTTAAGGATTTGTTGAAAGTATAAATCACATGTTTTGATTACATATGTTTAACTTTTCAGTAACTTTTCCTAATGATTTTTGTAATGATTTATCATTATTCAAACTAGTAAAATGTTATAAAGTACACAGAGAAAATCATGTGCTTTTTCTTACACTTAGGCCATACAAAAGTAATTATTAGATTCTCAGGCCATTTTTCTGAAAAAATGATGAGGCAGGGAGGGAGAAAATTTTTATTTTTATTTTTTTCAAAATCATGATGAGGCATCTTTTTACATTGCTGAAATGCCCAAAGAGTGATGAGGCAAGTGATTTTCATTTTTTTTTTATTTGAAACTTGAATAAAAAAGTAACTTTAGTTCCCAGTAAAGAGATGAGGCAGGGGCCTGAGAAGCTAATGTATTTTTTTATTTTGCCTTATGTAATTATTGATTGTACTTTCATATTTTTATCAAAGGAAATTCCAAAACATGGATTCAAACCTGGAATGAAAGTTGAGGCAGTTGATCTGATGGAACCAAGGTATAATAATCAATGAAAGGATATGGAGTAAATCAACATGAGACAAAATCTCTACAAATACATGGCAAAAAATAATTACTGGCAAAGTGTTCTTACAATCGATGTCATCTGTTGCTTGACAAAAAGACTACAAATAGAAGCCATCACAACATACATGTATAAACAACCACAGGCAACTTTTGAGGGCTGTTCTAGAAAAAAAGACAGGGTCTGTGAAGACATTTTTCAATGACCCCTACCACCTAAGAATTCCTCCCCACATGGTACAATACAAAACTATGATAACAATAACTACCCACAGAAATTTATATAAAGTGCCTTCACAGAAAACCATGTCTTTTTTCCTGGAACAGCCCTCAGTTGGCTGCGAG
Source organism: Modiolus philippinarum (assembly GCA_002080025.1). NCBI lineage: Eukaryota > Metazoa > Mollusca > Bivalvia > Mytilida > Modiolidae > Modiolus > Modiolus philippinarum. The sequence continues at coordinate 229,942 of MJUU01043271.1, forward strand.
AAAACTTGGCATAATAGTGTCACAACATTGGAATATATGAAAAAAAAAATATATACTATATGTTTAAGTTTATGAGTATCGTTTAAATCTAATTGTTATTATATGGTGATAAAACTGTAATAATGTGACAAAGCTTTTCAAATTAAAAAAATCTGAATTTAATTTGCCTATGTAGAGAAGCTAACAACTTGAGTTTGCCTATTGCATGCAGATCATTTATCAGATTTTATACCCGCACATTTAACAATGGGGGCATGTGTATGATTTATGTAAAATGGATTGCCATTGCTCTCTGCAGGTATGTGTAATGGGAAAACATCTGTTAAAAAAGGCAAAAATAATAAAAATTGAAGAGCATATCAATTTCTTTTAATGACCATCCAACATCATTGACAGAAATATGACATTTCAGGTTAATCTGTGTAGCAACAGTTGGAAGAGTTGTAGGTCGTTTACTTAGGATCCACTTTGATGGTTGGGAAACCTCATATGATCAGTGGGTAGACTGTGAAACAGCTGATTTATATCCAGTGGGGTGGTGTGAGGTCATGAACTATGCCTTGGAGGGGCCAAGGGTCAAAGGTGAGTGGCAAGTTATCATATTGTACTGAACATTAAAGACAGAAACATAAAGGTGGAGGATTTAACCAATTTTATGTTTATAATGTAATAATTACTATACTTAAACAGAAGTTTGAACTTTAGAAGTCATATGCATAGTTTGAATATATGAAGAAAAACTTATTTATTAGATATTATAAACATGAAGAGAGATGGGTGAAATAAAAAAAAATAGTTGCAGTGAATTTGGGAATTTATGTGGTCGTCAATTTTTTGGTTAAAAAAAAAAAGATGAAGACACTGAAGCTTGTTTGAATTGCCAATAATAAAAGATTGTACTACATTTGTAAGTCCATTTATGGAACAGCCCAAATGAGTCATAGTGAGAGACATGTATTTCTGTGCACTGTTACTTCCTGTTCTAGCAAATTGAAAGATAACCAATTACAGCATGTTTACATTGGAAATGGGAGGGATTTCGTGGTATCATAAATAACCTGCTCTTTGCCATGATGATATTTTTGAAAACATGGCACTTTGTTTATTTAAATTGATTAAAACTTTCCAAATCCTACAACTGAGTCTTGTTTTTTGTAGTCCTGTACAACCCATCGCATTTTCACAATAACAGCCTGTTGGATTAAACATATTCCTTTCTATGAAAGAAATTTGTTTATGAAACGGCATAAAATAGGAATAAAATTAATGATATGGAGCTATTGATAGTTATAAAATACAAGTAAGAATAAAAGTGAAAATATCCAAAGATAAAATACATGTATATAGTTTGAAGATGCTAAAACTACCAAAAGGACCTGATGGAAATAAAGTTAGTGTAAGAACCAGTTATGTTTTGTGTATTTTGTCCTGCTTCTACTGCATCTTGTTTTACCATGAGGACTATATATATTTTTCAGTTGAGCCAACATCACCAGTTGCAACTGTCCCAAAACTTGTCAAGGAATCTTTCAACAAGAAAAGAAAAGGAAAGACTCAAATCTACAAAGGCCCACGAAAAAGTAAAAGTTTATCATTTCTCGTTTTATATACATATATATATATGTAAATGCAAATAGCTTTAGTAACACTATAAGTGTGATAGTTCCCTTATCCTGCGACTATCACATGATACAAATAAAATAAAGATTATATCCAAGCTTGAATTAGCAAATCCCAGTCAAATGAGGAAGCAGGGATATATATTGATGAGCTTTGCCCCACATCTCTCGGAAGACCTTGGAAGGACATCAAATTAAAATTTAGACAAACCATTAAATGTGAAGCAAATGCAAGACAACACTTGTAAAACCACCACTCTGGAAAGGAAATCTTGAAGGAATAGCAATCTTCACATAATAGTCTTGTTAAGATATCTCTTTAAAATTAAAAACTTTCCTAGTGTGAAAAATTAAAAGTAGTTAATTTATCTTTTATTAAACTTTTACAGAGAGAAAGCCAAAATTATCACCGACAGGATTTCCTTTAGGAGACATTGGCAATGTTAAAACCGAAAGTAACAGTTCATTTTCTTTACAGTCAGATACCCCTATTAAAAGTAAGTGTTCATATTTAAATTCATACATGTAGTACTAAAGTTAGGGAATCTAGATAGTCACTGTTATTACTATTGAATATGATACAGTTAAACATTTTGAAATAGATTTGAAATAGAACCCTGAATTAATGGAAACATTTCTCAACTAAATATGCAGTGAAGTCCCTTTGTTCTAGTCATGCTAATATCTATGTGTTTTGAACAGTTTTTAAACCAAACAAAATATGCAGTCAAGAAATGGAATTTGGTTCAGATAGACTACACTATAATTTTTTCAACGAGGCACAGATTTTTGTGTCTGTGATGTATGTTGATTATCTTTAATAACTTTTTGTTTGTGTGTGTGTGTGTGTTTTTTTTTTATTTGCACATTAAAGAATTATTTATTAGGGCCCCGCATCAAGATCCGGATGTTCTGTAGTTTTCACTTTGTCCGTCTGTCTGTCTGTCAACATTTTTTTCCACCAAAGATTTCTTGGCTTGTATATGTGGGAATGATTTGAAATTTGGTCTGAAGCTTTGAAATGATGAGTTGTATTGTGAAAGCAATTTTCAAATTTGTCGGGTGCCCACCTCCTGTTTGCTGATACCTTGATTTTTTACTATAAACTAAATTTTCATCACAGATTTCTTGGATGTTACTGGAGGGAATGATTTGAAATTTGGTCTGAAGCTTGGATATGATGAGTTGTATTGTGTAAGAAATTTTCAAGTTTGTCTGACGTCCACTTCTTGTTTGCCGATTTTTTTATTTTTTACTATGAACCAAATTTTCGTCACAGATTTCTTGGCTTTTAATTGGGGGGAATGATTTGGAATTTGTTCTGAAGCTTGCAAATGATGAGATGTGTTGTATAAAGCAATTTTCAAGTTTGTCTGGCACCCACTTCCCGTTTTCGGATGAACCAAATTTTCAACTAAGATTTCTAGGCTTTTACTTGAGGGAATGAATTGAAATTGGTATGTACCTTGGAAAAAAATAAGTTGTATTGCGCAAGCAATTTTCAAGTTTGTCGGATTCCCACTTCCTGTTTCCTGATATTTTGATTTTTACTATGAACCAAATTTTTGTCACAGATTGCATGGATTCTACTGGAGGGAATGATTTAAAATTTGGTCTGAGGCTTGGAAATGATAAAGTTGTATAATGTGGTTTTCAAGTTCGTCGAACATCCACTTCCTCTTTGGCGAAAATTTGACTTTAACTGTAAACCAAATTTTCATAATAAGATTTTTTTACTTGTGTCAGCTTGCATAATTTGATATTTAATCTGAAGCTTAGAAATGATATGGTCCGAGAAATCACTGTATCCAGCAAATTACTGTATTAACACATTTGTGTGTCAGACAGAATTTGAAGCCAAACTTCTTCAATTTTAAAATTTCAGGATCGAAATTGCATGACCCTTCCGACAATGCCAGTTTCGACATGCTCTAGTAGCATTGCTAGATAAGTTTGTAATCAAATTTAGAATAAAGGATACTGTAATAGTTTTTATAATATTAACGATAAAAAGCCAACTTATTAATCTACATGTATTATAATGTATTTTATTAACAGTGAAAACAGAGGTAGAAGATGCAGATTACCCTCCATTGCTGAGTCCCCATCATCTGTCATTCGCTGAAGACAAAACCCCCAAAACAGGCAGCAGTGAAACATCAAAACCTAGTGTCACAAAAACAGCATTATCTAACTTGTTAATGTCTAAATCAACCAATGTAGTAGATAGTAGTAAAGTGAGTCAGTTGGCTCAGAGACAATCAACCATTCCTCCTGATCAGTGGACTGTATCTGATGTCTGCTTCTTCCTCAAACTTCATGATTGTGCTATATACTGGGAAAGCTTTGTTAGAAGTGTAAGTAATCTACTGTCAAATCATCTTTATGTGATTGTCCAAGGGAACTGTGAATAAAACAGGTAGTCACTTAATGCAGGTCAAACTGATATTATAGTCACTACATAGGGATATAAAAAACTTGGTCACTGAAGCAGGTTTAACTGCATCTAATTACGTAACAACTACACAGGAATTCCTGTCTATACTTTATTGACTGATATATAGTGCCATTGACAGGATACGATGAGTTATTTGAATATTTAGTAATAAACAAATCTACAGAGCTTTACAAAAACATTATTGAAAGTCCACAGAAGCCTTTCATTTATTATACATGTATATTGTGATTACAAACATGTACATAAAACAACCATATTGTCACCCATTCTTCAAACGAATATCTTTTAAAGGTATCAAGAAATATCTAGATTTTATAATACAAGAATGATGCAAAATACTTTCATTTGCTGACATCAATTTGCTTGGTTTCCATAAATGTCACAGGTACTTATATTTGTGGTTTCAAATTACATACATTAAAACTGAAGAAAAATATCAATATTGTTTGGAACATAATTTTATGGTTTCAGTAAACCACTTAATCTAGGAAAATTGGAACCCATGACAATAACACTTTCTTTATATCGTACATGTTACATTGTAAAATTACAAAGACTGCAGAGAATATTTTATTTTAAATTATGACACTGATACATAAATACATGTATGATTGTCTGAATTCAATTTTTCAGAATATTGATGGGAAAAAATTACTGGAGCTGACGAGGGAACAGATTATTAACCTGACTGGTATGAAAGTTGGTGCTTCTTTAAAGATTTCTGAGATGATTCAACAATTAAAATCAAAAGTGCAGAAATCATAGCAATAATAGATCTGCATAAATTTTATGTACAAGTGCCATTAAATTGTAAAATATTGTGTACAAAAAATAGGGCATATCATTTACAAGTACTACAAAATAAATATATAAATGCTTCCTGTTGTAAAGATACAAATTACATGTATAAGCTATATACATGCATTTTATTTACTGATATGAAATTATTGAGTTCATTTACTTGGGGCTGTTCCATAAATAATTGTATGTGGAGGTAGGCATTTTAATTAAAATTTAATGGGTTGTGGGGTATACTGGAAACATGAACTGAAGAAACAGTTAGACAAAAGAATTAAAATTTTATGACTAATTGGTCCTTTTAAAAAGTGCCTTGTGACCACCTCTAACAATTATATCTGAAACAGCCCTTATATTATTTTGATTTTCAGAAAAAAAAATGTCATTGATTGCAATTTGAAGGTGTGTCATTTCAGAGAATTTTATTATGTGTCAGAATTTCCAAATTCCCTGATTTTACCCATAACAAAACATTTTTGCACTTGGACACTTTTCTTTCTACTGATGTACATGTACTCGTATTACAGAACATAATTTGAGCAGAAATTGTCAAATTTTCTCAAATATTGTAACATACTGTAAATAAAATGGTTGATCAAGTCATTGGAAAAAGGTCCTCATGTCCCTTAAGTATTTAAAAAAAATTTGCTGCAGTAGCCAAATGTTTAACTTCAAGCATAGTGTAGGAATCCTTGACATCCATAAAAAAATAAATGACACCCCCTCCCCTTTCCTTTTCCAATCCTCTGTTACACTTTATTTTTTTTTGTAGTATATATATGAAGTGCTCATTAAAAAGGATTACTCATATCAATCTAATGAAAAGCTCTACACTATGCTTAAAATGAAAATTTGTGATATTCATTCTCACATTTTTGTCTCAAAAAGTACAATTTAGAATCAAAATTCAAAATCAAATGTAATGCCTTATAACAGTGAATTTATTGTTACAAGAAATTTTTGTGTATAGATATTAAAAGTGTATTATTTTTGTTTTAAAAATGCCAAATTTTCTGACTTAAAACTTTTTTGTTTCATTAATTTTGGATGTAAACCACAAATAACTGAAATTTACTGAAACTTTGGTATATTAAATTTTTTTCCTGCAATTTTTGAACTAACATAAGTTATCAGGATGAAATTTTATGCATGTTTTTTTTTTTTTTTCTGCTGATTGTGTATATTTTTTTAAGATATTAAGGGAGTTTTTTTAAGTCTTGCTATGAATCTGCTTCTGATAAAAAATTAAGATTATAAATGAATTATAAAATTGACATTTATTAAATTACCTCAAAATATTTGTATGCACATCACATTACTATCTATTATGGACTTTTAAGGACCTGTTCAGATTATATTAACCGAGGGCAAATTTCGAGGTCAATATGCTGTTGCAGGTCTATTTATAATCTGCTGATCATGTTAAAGTCATTAATTTTATATTATATATGAAACTATAATTTTGTCAAGAGCTTTATTTGCATTCACTTCCTGGATATTTGGCAACATTTTTACATGTTAAGTGTAAATATGCATTTAATTTTGGATCAAAGAACCAAAAAACTAAAATGTTTCATGGAATTGAGACAAATACAAGAGATTGCATTATTGTTCATGCAGCATAAAATTTCTTTACATAACTTGCATAGTTAACTAAACACCAATTGCAAAAGGTATAAACCTAGTGTTCTATGCTTTAAGATAGAAAATTAGCTGAACAATAGTTTGTAATAGAAGTAACGGTCTGTACTTTGAATACCATTGTATCTCATGATTGTAATAACCAATGAAAATGAAAGAACTCTATTGCAGTTAACTCCATCAAAACCATTAGTTCAATCCCTTTCAAAATCATTCATGAGTTTAAAAAGTGCAATATTCTCACACCATAATATCTAGTCTATGAAGGAAATACTGCGACTTGGTCTAGAATGACTGTAACAAACTAGTTATACATGATCTCTAAAGTCTTCGAAGACTAGATATTAATTCATAAAATTTTCCATTTCACACATTTAAGTGGGTGGAGGTTTCACTGTCCAATATTGAATACTCTTTCAGCGTTTTCTGTTGGGATGGAGGGCATGATCATGTTGCACCACATTTTATATTTGTTAAAACCTTGGTATTGAATATTTACTGCTGTAATATATTGTAAATTCATGTGTAAAGAAAGTGAGGGTACTGTTTTTTAAAGGGGAGGAGTAAATACAATACTTTAACATTTATGTAAAAAGAATAATCTGAATGAATTGTTATTTGTATTTTTTTTCAATAACCAGCAAATTGTATTGTTTAAACAATGTAACAAGAATGATGTATTTCTATAATTGAGTTTTCTACTTGTGTGAATGTGTATGCATTCTATGATCTGAAATAATTTGTTGGGTTAATTGATATACCAAATTTTGGTGTGTATTAAATACATTAGTTTATAAAAAGCACCCCTTTCTCAGAGGAAAAGAATCAGAAAAAAATTTAGTTCATGTGTAAATAATGGCTATGCCGAGCGCAGCATGATACGACCGCAGCATGTTGACCACTGATATTGGAACAAGTGTAAACTAAAATGAATGTGGACACAGTAATTTGCTGGACACAATAAGGACCTTGACACATAAATTAACTGGACATAAACTAGTGAAAATAAAAATTAGCCCTTTTAATCCCTTATTACTAGGATATTGTAAGAGCTAAGAAATTCTTTTGACTACCATCAAGAGAAATCCAAAGAAAAAACTCAGGTTGAAATCCAATGAAATAAAGATTTCACATATTTTGAAATACTGCAATTTGGCCCCTTTGACCCAATATAGCTTGGAAACCAAAGAGCAACACAAAATATACTGCCATATTACTGAAAGCTTACAATGAGAATAATCCAAAGATAAAAATCCCATCAAAAGCTAATGAAAAATAAAGATTTCACACATTTCTTATAATTGCAATTTTGACACCTTATAGCTCCAAAACAGTAAGAGCTACATCAAATCTGTTGACATACTACTGAAAGCATACATTGAGAGGAATCCAAAGAAAAAAATCCCATCAAAATCTGATGTAAAGTAAAGATTTTACATATTTCTAAAAATTGCAATTTTGGCCCCTTTGACCCCTTATAGCTCAGAAATGGTAAGAGATGTGCCAAATCCTTGATATAACACTGAAAGCCTACAATGAGAGGAATCTAAAGATAAAAATCCCATTGAAATCGGATGAAAAATAAAAATTTTAGGTAATCTGTATGTTTGCAATTTTTGCCCTGTTGGGACCTCACAGCTTGGAAAAGAAACAAGTTATCAAAAATCTTATGGTGCAGCACTATGTTAATTCTTCATAAGGAATCCACTGCAAAAACTGCATCAAAATTGGACTAAAAATAAAAAAATTAAAATTTTTGAAATTCGCCTCTTTTGGGCCCCATTTATCTTGTGAACAGTACATGCCACATAAAATCCGTTGGCATACTACTGATTGGAAATTTCCTCAGGAGGACACTGAAAGAAACCCCATCAAAATCCGATAAATAATAAAGATTCTACAGTCAAATATGTAAATACATCAAATTTAACCCTTTTTGGTCCCTTTTTTAAAAACGGTTGGGGCCACAACAACCAAAACTAAGCCAAGCCTTCCTTTTGTGCCAAGGAACATTGTGTTTAAATTTCATAAGGATTGGTCACCTGAAACTAAAGTTATTGACCAAAAACAAAAGTGTCTACAGACGACGACAGCACCATACCATTATACGACCGCAAAAATTATTGCGGTCGTATAAAAGCAAACGTAAATTTTCAAAAACATGTTCTGTCCAAAAATGTCTGGAGATGCCAAGATTTACCATGTGGACTGAATTAAACGGAATACATGATGTTTTTTTTTTTT
>MJUU01043271.1:248258-266708 GCA_002080025.1 Modiolus philippinarum
TTTTTTTCTGCCTTTTTTGTTTCTGGTGTTGCCATTGTCCTTGGATTGTTCGCTTTTAGATTGACGGTTCGGTTCTCACTTACTTTATGAGATATTTAGCTTAATTTGGAATGCGAGTCTACCACCATGAGTTACAGATCAAATTCAAGTTCCATTCTGGTCCATTGATTTTTAAGTTATGGGTCTTTGACTTGGAAAATATTGGTTAAATTTAAGTTTTCCAGATTTTTTATGTGGCAACAAAGCAGTTATGGAAGGCATAGTTATATTAATTAGAATTTCAATTCCATTTGTAACTTTAAACCGTTCAAGATAACAATTTTATATTTGGTTTTTGAGTCTACCACTATGAGTTTCAGATCAATAAACAATGAAAAGATGTTGAGTAAATGCACAAGAGACCAAGCAAAGGAACAGTGCTTTTTTTTCTGTTGATCTTCATCTTGAAGTCAACACGAGGTGTTAATGCACTTTGCTCATACCTCGTAGTAAGTTCAAGACAGCCCCTAGGAATTTTGCTGATGTAACAAAAAATTGTTCTACTGGTAGGAGACTTGTGTATTGCCTTTCAATACAACCCACACTTGTTTTATTTGCTCTCAAGTTAGAACTGGGAAACACATTTATGTGGCAACAAAGTTCAGTGGTGGAAGGCATAGTTATATTAAATAGAATGTCAAATCCATTTGTAACTTAACTGATCTGTAATAGAAAATTTTTTTTCAAATATTTCTTAGCATTTGTTGAAAGTAATGATTTTTCAAATTTAGTCTGAAACTTTTATGTACATGTAATTGAATTGTTCTAAATATTTCTACTCCTACTTGAAAGAGGGGACTCAAGTGACTTGCATAGTCAATCCATATTGTAGGGTGCATTTTCAGACCTGCAGGGCCACTACTTTATGTTTACCGACTTATATATATATATATATATATATACGCATATGCAGAAAATAAATTAACAGTAACTTCGGTATTTTGATATTTAATCACTTATTGTGTTACAAGGTAATTACTTTGCAATGGTTAATGATAAAAATTTGAAATTTTGTCACAGCTTTGTAAAGCCAATCAATATTGTTGGATATATTTTCAGACATGTGGGTTACTATATTCTGTTAATTTCTTCAGGATCCTCATGTCCATACTTGCATTGTGTCCACACACTTAACTTTGCACTTATATTGATTCCTGGTTCAATGAGCGGGGGTATTCAGGTTACCATTCTGTGACAGCTCTTGTAAGTGCTTTTTGACTTGATGAAATGTGAACTTCATCCCAGACTGTAACAAAACAAGAGGCTCTCAGAAGCCTGTATCGCTCACCTGACTCTTGATTAACATAGACATTTTATGTTAAAGAGCCCATATATATAGTTTAACTATAGTCCCAATATGCCTAATTAGTTTAAGGGGAGAAGACCTCTGTAAGTATTTCCCATGGGGAACCTGAAAAACATCTTTTTGCAAGGGACCACCCAAGGACTATTGTGGCCAAGTTTGGTTCCAATTGGCTCAGTAGTTTCAGGGGAGAAAATCTTTGAATGTGTTTTCTCATATGTCCAATGTTAAAACTATGTCCCCCTGCGGGCGGCCATGTTGGATGTAGCGTGATCTAAAAACACCTTTTGGCAAGGGACCACCCAAGGACTATTGTGGCCAAGTTTGGTTCCAATTGGCTCAGTAGTTTCAGAGGAAAAAATCTTAGAAAGTGTTTTCCTATAGGGTCCAATGTTAAAACTATGTTCCCCACTGGCGGCCATCTTGGATATCTTGCTGACCTTAAAAGCACCTTTTTTGCAAGAGACCACCCAAGGACTATTGTGGCCAAGTTTGGTTCCAATTGGCCCAGTAGTTTCAGAGGAGAAAATCTTTGAATGTGTTTTCTCCTAGGTCCAATGTTAAAACTATGTCTCCCTGCTGTTGGCCATGTTGGATGTAGCATGATCCTAAAAACACCTTTTTTGTAAGGGACCACCCAAGGACTATTGTGGCCAAGTTTGGTACCAATTGGCTCAGTAGTTTCAGAGATCTTTGAAAGTTCTTTCCCATAGGGTCCAATATTAAAACTATGTTTCCCGCTAGCGGCCATCTTGAATATGGCGCTGACTTGGAAAAAACACCTTTTTTGCAAGAGACCACTAAAAGACTATTGTGGCCAAGTTTTGTTTCAATTGGCCCAGTAGTTTCAGAGGAGAAGATCTTTCAATGTGTTTTCCCAAAGGGTCCAGTGTTAAAACTGTTTCACCCTGGTGGCCATCTTGGATATCATGCAGACCTAAAAAATACGTTTTTGTAAGGGACCACCCAAGTACTATCGTGGCTAAGTTTGGTTCCAATTGGCCTATTAGTTTCAGAGGAGAAGATCTTTGAATGAAAAGTTAACGTCAGACAGACGGACGACTGATGCAAAGTGATGGCATTAGCCAGGTGAGCTAAAAACTTGAATTTTTGTTACATTTTCCCCATCTTTAGTGGAAAGATTGACTTCAAACAAATTCAACATGATTAATGTATTATTCCTGTACTTATAATTTGATAAGATGTTTCATGAAACTTGACATGTATTTTAAAGAATGATTTGATATACTGTAAACCGGGAAATTTTCACGCCGTCTTTATTTCGCGGTAAACTGACAGGATTTAAGTTCGCGCAGTTTTGAATTTGCGCTGCCAAATTCTTGATCATTGCTTTCAATAATAGACAAGTATATTCGCGCCGTTTCTTTTTCGCGCTTCCATTCCAATCGCGAAAATTTCCCGGTTTACAGTATCAATTAATTGTTCAGGGAATATGCAGTACTTGGCCTCATTGGTTGGATGTACCACATTGGCGGATTCTTGGGGGTCCGGGGGTTGGAACCTCCCTTTTTTGGACAACCATGTATTTTTCAATGAATATCCTGATGTTTAACTAAGAAATACCCCAAAAATTTTCATGCCTTGCTCCGCTCTGCGAAATTTCCTTTTCCTTCTTTTTGGAACCCAACCTTTTTCAAATTGCCTGAATCCACGCCTGTACCAAGTGTATTGTGTTAAGATTCTTTGTATTAATATAGCAAAGATAACAGTAACACATTTACAATTGCCATAAATTATAATCACATGCCACAATCTACTAGGGAACTGCACGAGAAAAACAATAAAAAGACAAAAGACAAATGTAGACAACGATAGGAACCTGACGGGATAACCAGACTTTGTACCGGCACTAACAAGAGCTAGTGGTAGGGTTAAACCGGTTTTATGGGTACAATGTTGAAAGAGAGACATCTTGTTCCCAAAGGTATACCTTCTTTCTTAAATAATGACAGAATATGCTTGGGTATAATACTGTATGTGGTCTTATGGGAGGCAATACCTCTAGTTATTCAATGATAAGTAGAGACAGAGCATGAGTGTTTTCAATAACTGAACTTTTAATATATTTAAAGATGACTAAAAATTTTGAAATGCAAAAGATAGTTGACCAGGCATGATCCCAAACGAACCTTTTAACACCACTAATTCCAAGTCATAGCTTTGACCTTAAGATCTCTTCACAAGGGGTCTTTAAAACTCAGGAAGTATGGTTGTATTCCTTCAAGAAGCCATGTTGTTGATGGTTCATGGAATGTATTTCGAGAGGCTTGTTGCTTTATAGTGTTCTCTGCATAAAAGTGAAAATATGTTTTAAATCATTTTTAAGCATATGATGTTCAAAAAGAACAGTATATCATGTAATTTGCATTATTATAATGTTTTAACTGTCTATCTGTCTGCAGGGGGCACATTGTTTGTCTGGGCTATTTCTCTTATGGCGGATTTCCCGGATGATTAACGTATTTTATTTGCAATTCTTCAATGAACATACGTTCCTCTAGTAATACCTATAAAACTCTTTATCATATATTTAGTTATAAATACAAGAATCCTGCATGTGTAATACAGACGTCATCTTTCGTCCTGTATCTTCATCCCATGATGATGTCAATATCAGTCACGGCTGCTACCCTTTATTACACACCTAAAAAATCTGTATCAAAGGTCACGTGTTATTTTAATTAGAAAACTGCTAAGACCTTTGTTCTTTTTCAAATATATGATAAACAGTATATGACATGGGTAAATCCGTATTACATGCTGTATCAACCCTCGACCAATATCATCCCTCAGGCAAGCCTTCGGGATGATATTGACGTCTCGGGTTGATACAGCATGTAATACGGATTTACCAATGTAATATTCTATATTTCTAAACTCCTGTCTTTTGTCTGCTTATCAGTTACTCAACTTTCTACAGAATCTATTGTATACCAATTTGTCATCACTGGTGTATCAAGGTAAACCCCTTCGGGCAGTATAAATTGGTATACAATGGTTTTCACATTTGCTGAAGTGATATAGACTATTTTCATTTTATGCTTTGTTCAACTTTGTACATTTAGTTTTGTCTTTATCTTCTTTTTTTTTTCTTTTTTTTTTGTCTATTACAGTTATAGGGTTGAACTTAATAAAATCTCAATTATAACTTGCATTTGAAGAATGTTTTGGTAATAAGGTAAATGAATACTTGTTTGAATTGACAAACCTATACATGACATTCTGTTGTGTGGAAAAAAACACTCTCAGTTGAATATGAATGTCGGTGACGCAGGTCCAGACATGTAATTTGTCTTTTTTATATAGAAGGAAGTTTTTATTTTGCAGATTATTTGTACATATATTTAAGATTTGCCTTTTTGTAATTGTTTTTATTTGTTATTTTCCGAAAAAATATACATGTACATTTTTTAATGAATTTGACACAACAGTGTACAGTTTGTCCGGGCAACTACTCCAGGGACCTTTAGTTTTCATGGTAGGTGTGGGCAACTACTCCCATAGTTTTTATGTTAGGAAGTTTTGATTTTGCAATTCACTTTTACATATATTAAAAATATGCCTTTTGGTATTGATTTTAATTTTGGGGTATATACATTGTTGAACTTGGTTGTTTTTGTTTTTTTTAATTCAGCTGTAATACTGCCAACTGCATTTAAAACTTGTATCAACCAGAAACTGATCCTCTTTATCTGACCTTAATGAATGCTTTCAAATCTGCAGATATTGGGGTTCTACTTAAAAAAATTAAACTTGTCATTGGGCCAGTACTAAGAAAATGAGCAATTAGTAAATAGCATTCAATACATTATTCCTTGAATCTTTCTTCAATAGGGTTGGGAAATCATTAAAATATTTCTCACAAGGTTAAATATGAAGTATAATAGAAAAAAGAAGGGAAACGGGGAATGTGTCAAAGAGACAAACGACCCAAAGGGGAGTAATAACAACTCAGAGCCACCATAAGATCTTCAATGAACGGCGAGAAAACCCCACACCCAACGGCAGGTCGGAGTCGGCCCCTGAACAAAGAGCAATTAAGTCCAGCGAAATAAACATCATCCTAGACTCGTAGACATAAAGTAAACTAACTAGAAAAAGGACAAGACACAAAAAGGCTTAATAAATTCCTGACTTAGGACAGGCGCAAACCTGCTGCGGCGGGGTTAAACTAGTTTTAATGGATCCAAACCTTCCCCCTACGGCCAATGTGATAAATCAAAAAACAATCGTAACAACAGTAAAATTCAGTTGGCAACAGGACTGAGTCAATTGTGAAAAATGAAACTGAAAGAACTAAATATACGGACAAAATCATGAAATCACAAGAGACTACTAACAGTTATGGCGGATTTCCTGGCTCAATAACGTATTATATTTGCAATTCTTCAATGAACATACCAATATTCCTCAAGTAACACCTATAACAACTCCTATCTTTTCTTTGTCAATCAACCAATCAAGATGCTATAGAATTCTTTTGTATACCAATTTGTCATTACTGGAGTATCAAGGTAAACCCCTTCAGGCAGTACAAATTGGTATACAATAAAATTTCTATAGAATCTTGATTGGTTGATTGGCAAATAAAAGACAGGAGTTTAGAAGGACTTGTTATATGTGTTACTTTAGGAATATTGGTATGTTCATTGAAGAATTGCAAATATAATACGTTAAAGGGCCAGGAAACCCGCCATAACTGACTTGCCAGCTCCAGACCCATCACCAACTGACAAAGTAAGTTATGTACCCTCAGTATACAGCTTCCACCAAGATCCCTTCCTGTGAGGAGTTTAGAATAATGATTTCATGTATATACCGGAATACATAACCCGTGTCCAAACATGTTTTAACACAAAAAGAATGTCTCCATCCCCACCTTTGAAAAATTTGAAGTCCTAATTAGCAAAGCATTCCAAGAAAACAATATGCACAACTATTCAATGAGGTCAACATTCCTGTTAAGTTTGGATGCAATCCAACCAATGTTGAAGGAGGAGTGGCGTTTAACAAATTAGATTTGATTTAAAGTAAACTAAAGGTTCACCTAACAAAATAATCTGCCATGCATGACCAAAAATGACGTTTTTTTACCAATGGAGGTCTAATGTTTAGCTATGTTCTCTATTAGCACCTGTCATTTTTGTCCTATTGAAATAAGTCAACTTTGCAAAGGACCTTCTATACATCATTCTAATACAATTTGCTTCAACAGTTTCAGAGAAGATGATGAAAATGATATTTTTCCAATAAAGTCCAATGTAAAACCTACGTTCTGTGCTGATCGCCTTGAGTACACCAGTCCTGTAAAGTTGGATTAAATTTGCTACAGCGGTTTCAGAGGAGAAGATGAAAATGTGATTTTCCCATTTTCCAATAGGGTCCAATGTTAAACTATGTTCCGTGCTGGCAGCCATGTTTTTCATCTGATCAGAATGGAATGAGCAATCTTTGTAAAGACCTTTACTACACCATTCCTGTAAAGATTGGTAGAATTAGCCTAAGAGGTTTCAAAGGAGAAGATGAAAATGTGATTTTCCAATATGGGTCAATGTTAAACTATGTCTGATCGGAACAAAATGAGCAATCTCTTTAAAGGACCTTTTGTACATTATTCCTGTAAAGTTTGGTTGAATTTTCTTTAACGGTTTCAAAGGAGAAGATGAAAATGTGATTTTCCCATAGGGTCCAATGTTAAACTACATGCATGTTACAAGCTGGCAGCCATGTTTTTTATCGTCGCGGAAGAAAATGCAGTCTTTTTAAAGGACCTTTAGTACATCATTCCTGCAAAGTTTGGTTGAATTCGTTCAGTAGTTTCAGAGGAGAAGATGAAAATGTGAAAAAAACAGACGGACTACAGAGGCCAAGTGATGGCAAAAGCTCACACTGACCCTGCTGGTCAGGTGAGCTAAAAAGGGTCATAACTCAGTGGGAAAAGGGTCAAGCAATCTGAAACCACAACAGCACAACTAAGGCTAGTGGTCAACAATCCTGTAAAGATTGTTTTCAGTGGTCAAGAGAAGTGGCATCCACAAATTTTTTGACTGGAGAACAGACAGGGAAGACAAAAAGACTGTCTCTCCCTCGGAGACGTAAATATCTTCTTATAAAATTTTAGTTTCTTGATATTCTGGATGAGGTTCGTTTCCATTGATTTATGCACTTTTTTTACTTTTTGCGGGGTCATTTAGGGATTGCTATATAGTGCGAGGTTCCTCACTGTATTGAAGACAGTAAAGTGACCCCTAGACGCTTTGTTTTTGGTTGTTTTTAACCTTGAGATGGGATGTTGTCTCCTCGACATTTACCCCATTTCCTTTCTTTTTCATATTTGGACTGGTTAAAAAATTTTTGTTACATCTTAACTACCTTCTTCCATCACACCAGTAATGATTGATGTAGCTTGCTTCAACAGTCAAGAGATGAACAAATTGGACAACCAAGAACTAAATTGACCAAGCTATGAGGGAGCAAATGTTCCAGACTTGTTTATCAAACAATATTCAGGGCTTCATTTGGGCATTACCTCATCTCAAAACTAATATTTAACAAAATGCAACGAGACCATATGTTTAAGGGGCTAGCTGCTCGAGATGATGCTAACTAGAGCTGTCGCCGAATGGCAGCCAGGTATACCCCCCGCTAATTGAACCCTGAATCAATATGGCAAGTGTAAATTTAAGTGTGTGTGGACCCAATACAGTTGTGGACACAGTACAAATGTGGACACAATACAAGTATGGACAAAATGATAAACCTCCCCCTTTTTTTCTGAAATATTAAAAGATGAATTATCTCCCCTTCAAAATTTCGGACAGCAACCATAACTTCATGCACATGTTCAGGTGGTGTACCACAACTGTGTAACATTTCATCAAAATCCAAGCAGCCGTTTAAGAGAAAATGCGCCGACAAGGTTTGTCCACACATCCCCCCCTTTTCCAGAATATTCAAAGACGAATTATCTCCCCTTCAAAATTTGAGCAGCAACCGTATTACTTCATGCACATCTTCAGATGGTGTACTACAACTGTGTAACATTTCATCAAAATCCAAGCAGCCGTTTAGGAGACGTGTGCTGACAAGGTTCACCTCCCCCTTTTTCAGAAAATATTTAAAGACGAATTATCTCCCCTTAAAATTTCGGGCAGCAACAATAATACTTCATGCACATCTTCAGATGGTGTACTACAACTGTGCAACATTTCATCAAAATCAAAGCAGCCGTTTAGGAGAACATGCGCCAACAAGGTACATGGACGGACAGATGGGCAGGGTGATTCCTATATTCCCCCCCAAAACTTTGTTTGTGGGGGGTATAATTAATGCAAATCCGTTTACATTTCCTTTCATTGATAGTCTGTCCTTGTGTAGAGTAAAATCTTGATGTAGAACTATCAGTATCAGTATATGGAGCACACCTTTCAACAGTACCTGATAATTCAATGCAAAGTGCTCAAATCTTTGGTAACATCTCGTTTATGCAAGCCTCTCCATGTTTGGTTTATCATTATATTTAGATCTAGGTCTATCATTCCACCATGTTTACAACTTAGACAGATTTTGTCATTTTTTTCTGCAGAGGTCTACACTGATGTTCTAATGCCATGTTAGCAGGTGCAATGTTAACAAACCATTCAAATCTCTCGATGAAAATACCTTCAATGTACATGTATATGGAATTATTCGACTATCTTTTCTCCATTGTTATTTTCAGTATATACCTTCTTTCTATTATAAACAAGATGTTTTGTGAAATTCTTATATCCCTTAACAGCAGTCAAAAAGAAACCTGTTGCATCACTTGCATAAATTTCATACAAGGGTAATAAAGAAGGTAATTGTGGCCTGAAGAAACTATATGGTCCAATATACCGCTCAGCTATTTTTTTTATCACAAATTGTGTAGTTTCTCATCATTGTTTTTGTACAACAACATAAACCCTAAATAAAATATCATGATACTATGATCTTGAAATAATAATGGTTAATAATTCAAATCTATCAGTAATAGTAATAATAATTCTTATCAGCAAATAATGAAAAGATAAAGTAACAAGGTCAAATATTCTGGTACCATATGCAGGCTTTCAGAAAGTTGAAAATTTCTGCCGGTCATTTGGTCCGACAAGCAAGAAAAATTGCTGGACCGAAAGTGAACCTGCCGGACCATTATGACGAAAATCCGAAAAAAAATCGTGTTTTCTCCGTTCCGGTTCTGATGTACAAAATCGGAAGTCAGCCATTTGCGATTTTGTAGTCAAAATTGGATAAAGCTTGTATTCTAAAGCAAAAATTTAATAAAGAAAGCAAGGAATGTTATACTTTAAAGACCAGTTGAAACATTTTCTATTGACATGCAAATAAACAGAGGCAACAACCAATGGACAGATGAAATCTCTTGCCGGTCCTCTGGTCCGACATTGATAATTATTTGCCGGTCCAGACTCAAAAATGCCGGTCAGGACCGACGGACCGGCACATTTCGGAAAGCCTGCCATATGATGAAATATGAACTAGCCATTCAAAAGATTTACTCAGTGATAAGGTTATAGTCACCAGGTCAAATGTTCTGGTACCAACTGAAAGGTGTTGCCACAAGAAATACACATGTGAAATATTGAAGCCCTACCACCACCAACCAATCATAAGATCTACCCAATTTTCAAGTCCATTTTTTTTTCTTCAAAACATTGATCACATGCCAAGGTTAAGGTCATGAGGTCCAATATTCTGTCTTGTTTGTCCAGGTCTTGCCACAAGGAAAGACAATGCAAAATATTGAGGCCATATCACTTGCCTTTACAAAGATACCAAATAGTTCAGTATTTTTTGCAGACAAACAGACCAAAAACTATATGCCCCTAAATCTTTGATACTTGGTGGCATAACAAATGTGCCATGCCAACCTGCATACACTCAAGTAGAAATATTATTTTTTACATTCACTGGAACTCTATCTGGTAGAATGTACCATCTGTTTTATATATTGACAAAAAGAAATTTAATCTTACTTTAATGCTTTCAAATATTTTACATCTTTACTACAAAAACACATTTTTATTTGTGGACCTTTGGACCACTATACATGTATTTTGAACTGGCATGATGAAACACGGAATTAGAACCTTTTTTCAGTAAGAATAGGGACCAGATACCTGTTAAAATCACAATTTCAAAGATTAGAATTACATCCTTACCCAATTTTTTGAGGATATTAAAAATACACTTCAAACTTTGATTTCAAAAACATGATCACTTCTGTTTTTTTTTTTTGTTTATTAAACAATCTGTACTCCAGATTTTTTTTTACTCTGTAACCTTCAACAAAAGATCTCAAAATATTTTGTGTTTTAATATTTCAAGTTTTTTTGTGTGAAACATGCCAAATGAATAAAACAATATAATTCTTGTTGAGAGTTACCTACCCCAACCTCTAAGTTAGGGTCTTAAATCTACGACATTTTGAAAACTTCTGATTAATTACATTCAGTTTTACCAGATCAAATGGACAAACAAGTCATACTGTGAGCTAGAAAATTTACAGGTGAATAAACACCTTTAAGCAGTTTTTGCCAAAGGTTTTCATGTGTTCAAATCATAATCATAACCAGGACTCCTATCCAAGACAATAATGATCTGTGACTGTATTGATTTAAATATGAAATTACTACGAAAAACTACAATGAGGCAATGAGTGTGTACACAATATGAAAATCCCCTTCAGCATGAAAAACAAAATGTAAAAATACAAATTAGTTTGCTTGATTTTACTTCCTCAAAAATCATTATGGCTCGAGATTAATTTTGACAATTGACATTATGACATTCTTTGGCTTCAATTGATGAATGGCTCAAATTTTCTTCATTTCAAATCTTTTTTTTGTTTGTCTTTTTTGATACAGTTTTTCCTGAGTCTCTTCCGAAATATTTCATACATGTTTTTTTTTTTCAAAAGTATGTCACAATGCTGATAGAAGATACAGATTTTGATATTATCTTATTACTAAAATAGACTGTAATTTCTACATTAAAGTATAGAAGAGAAGCACTCTGAGTAGAGGCTAAAGCTTCTGTAATTTCTATATGTATGTACCAAAATAACTTCATTTGAAATGATTAAATAAAATAACTGAAGACATAAAATTAAACACAATGGATAAAAGATTTAAATATTCTTCGTATTTATTATGACATGAAAATGAAGCGATGAGTTAAAAACAATCTATACAAATAATCTGAATGTACATTTCGTGTCTCTCTCCACAAGTGTCCATTTCACTGTTCTTGTTGTTATGGATGAATTTGAATGATTGATGACCAGAAAACACAACATAAAAATATTCACAGTCTTCCCCCAGTTTGTTGTTGAAATACGTCTATTGAATCTCCATCTTCCATGTCCAACTGAAAAAGATAATATATTCAATGTTTTATATCAATACTATAAATCAACTCATCTTATGGATTAAATTCCATTGTTCGGTGTTTATGAGGAAAATGGAATCAAAAGAACTTTAAGGACATTTTTTGCCAAGTTGGTCTTCTACTTTATTTTACTTCTTGTTACATCTTTCAGTTTTTTGTTGTCTTTGTTTCAAAATTTTAGCCATATCATTCATGTCATTGAGCAGAACATGATCTGGATATCGCTTCAGTGCAGGTCATCAATATATCCAAACCAACCCATCAAATTTAGTTAAATCACCTAAAAAACATATTTGATTGCTTAAACAACCTTTGCTTGATAATAAGGAAATACTTTCAGTCTTCACAAAATGTGTCGGTCTGACGGACAAAAACCGACATTTTGGCAGAAGGACCAGTAAAAAATTTCAAAGTGTTAGTCCAAATGTCCGACATTGTTCTTGGGGTAAACCACTGGAAACAATGTTTCAGACTGTAAAAATGACAATCATCTGGTAGATTTGAGACTTTAATTTGTTATTGCTTACGTTTCCTGTCAAGAATCTTTCTTCAAATTGATAATATTGTGGTAAAATTGTGTACTGCTCAGATGAAAACATTCCAAACAGGAAGTGATAACTATTAATAAACCGATATCGGAAAAAACATGACTTTCCGGAAATCTCCTTTTATACGAGATGTGTGGAAACTTCTGATCCCTTTGGTCAGTCCCATATGCCATAAAAGACTGCAGAACAGAATGTCCACCAAATTTCAAATGTATTTCTGGAAGACTGTACTTTGCAGTTTGTCCTTCACAATTTTACAATATGTTGTTTATTCTTTTATTTATGTATTCATGGCATTGAAATGTAGAATTTGTGCCGTACAATTTTACAGTATGTTGTCCTTTAAGGATGGTCACTCCTCAGGTTTTTGAATCCGTCTCCGACTTTCGGAATTCTCTTATTTTATCCACAATGATGCATTAGAAAATTTTGCACACTAACCCCCACTTTTCTTTTCAAAATATGTTTGACACATTCCCCGTTTCCCTCCTTTTTCTTATTGTATACATTTTGAATAAACATTTGACAAAATTTGATGAAATTCTTGATATATCTTCATTGTATTCCAAAGGGCGACTGTCTTAATGCTAAATAAATGAAGAAGAGTTGTCAAAAGACAACATAGCTCGCCGGGGATTCCAGTAACCTCAATGCACAATAAATTCGAAAGAAAGCTTTCTTCACAAGAAAGTCACATATGAAATATAAACACCCTATCACTAAACAACTTAGTTCTAGAAGCAAAATTAAAGTTTTTAAAAAATTGCCCTCAGGGCAAGGGCAAGGTCAAGGTCAAAATGTCTATAAATATGGTACCATTAGAAAGCTCTCATTAAAAGAATGTCACATAACAAATATGAACACCCTACCACTAAACATCTTAATTCTAGAAGCAAAGTTAAAGTTTTTAAAAAATTGCCCTCAGAGCAAGGTCAAGGTCAACATGTCTACAAGTATGGTACCAGAAGAAAGCTGTCATCATAAGGAAGTTACATACCAAATACGAACACCCTACCACTAAAAGCCTACCTTCTAGAAGCAAGGTTAAAGTTTTACAATAAATTGCCCTCAGGGAAAGGTCAAGGTCAAAATGTCTACAAATAAGGTACCAATAGAAAGCTCTCATCATAAGCAAGTCATATACCAAATATGAACACCCTACCACTAAAAGCCTACCTACTAGAGGCAAGGTTAAAGTTTTTCAAAAATTGTCCTCAGGGAAAGGTTAAGGTCAAAATGTCTACAAATATGGTACCGCTAGAAAGCTCTCATCATAAGCAAGTCACATACCAAATATGAACACCCTTCCACTAAAAGCCTGCCTTCTAGAGGCAAGGTTAAAGTTTTTTATATATTGCCCTAGGGGCAAGGTCAAGGTCAAAATGTCTACAAATATGGTTCCACAAGAAAGCTCTCATCACAAGGAAGCCACATACTACATATCAACATCCCATCTCTTAATGTCTCCATTCCACAAGCAAGGTTAAAGCTTTTGCTGACGACGCCGACGACGCCAACGCCGGGGGTATGGCAATAGCTCTCCGGACATTCGTCCCGGCGAGCAAAAAATCAAGAGTTCAGTTTCCCGCCAAAATTTTAGGCACTTAAATCTCAAAAACGGGCACACTGACCTATCAATATTTTTTGCTTAAAATGATGTATGATCGATGTTCTACTAAATAAAGATACTAACTTTAAAATCTTGATATAATGAACTTGAGGAGGGACCATCCTTAATTGTATGCATTTGGTGTTTGAATTTCTGTTTAAAGTATCAGAAGTAGCTGTGTGATCACTATGAATGTCCTGGATGTACACTGTTCTACAATAAACATATGTACTACCCCCTCAGTAACTCGGTAACCCTCAGTATTTGGCCAACATAGGAATTCAATATAGAGCAAACTAAATTTTGTATGAATTTTGACAGTAAGGACAATTATATTAACAGAGTATCAAGCTGCATTCCAGTTAAGGAAAGAAAGATCACAGCAACAAACTCTAAATTACTTTTATAAATTACATTTCCAATTTTATGGAGTATTGTTTTTGTATTTGACAATTAGCAAAGTCTGCATTATTTGTCATATCAAGGAGGATTCATCAGAAAAAAGGCTTGAACAAACTGTCTTTTATTTTGATGACTGAGATTTTTTTTCATTTACATGTACATATTCTTGACTCCATCTATGCAGGAAATCTTATCATTTGAAACAACTTTAAATTCTTGTTTCTTTGTATGACCGTGCATTAAATGGTATAAAGACTGGTATTTATTGCCATATCAATAAAATATAAACCACTTACCGCTGAAGGCGTGTCAGATTCATTTATTGGATTCCCATCAAATCTGAATCGTACTACACCCATTTTTAAACCCTGAAAAATTAAAACAAGCTCAGTTTAATATGAAGTTATGGCAGTGGCAAGCACAAATAAAAGCAATCTTTATGATTATTGTTCACAATAAATTTGTGACCTCGTTCTATTTCTTAAATCAATAATAGACAAGACTACTGTCAAGTGAAGCTGGTTCACCAACTATGTCTTTTTTCATCAGTTTGGACAGAAAATCAGCAGTATCCATCCGTACAAAACTTTCAAATTCTTTCACAAATTATTTTTCCAAACTGAATTATCATAAAATCCATAATTGTTGCTCTTTTCCCATCAGGTTTTCAATTGCCTACATACAAATTAGCATCTTTACTTTCAACAAGAAATACTAGTAATTAACTTTTTTAAGAACACTAACTCTTACAAATTTCATCTGTTTGTCTTACAAATGTGAATTATGTAAAACATTAGCAGGACTGGAGGAAAACTGAATCCAAATATACAACTGGAAGGGAACAGTCGAAAGGAAATAAGTAAAGACTGCTAACTCTTATTAAGTTCACCCATTTGTCATAAAAATATATGAATAAGTCAATCTTCAGCAGGACGAGAGTTGAATCTAAATAGATGGCCAAAGGGTTAAGTAGCAATGTGACTGAATAGTGGAGTCAGTATAGGACCAACTATTGAATCATCATCATGATCATAGCAAATTTAAATGGCCTGGATGTGTATATACATGTATCCTATAATATATGTCAATTAATCATGTGTGTTTAGAGTGGAAATGTTGGAGTAAATAATTAAGTTCTGATAAATTCTTTCTAGAATTTTCGAATTGTCTTGTAAATAAAAGTACACGAATGTAAAGAAAAAATCCATATTTGTTCGTAAAAATCCATATTTTCTTTGTTTTAGTTCATTCTGTATTTTTAGACATCATGTACATGTTGATCTACATGTGTATCTCCAGCATTCATTTGATAATTTTTTTTCTGGTCTTTTACAAACTTCTATATATATTTCTCCCATTCTCAGCAGTTAATTCAATGTGCACATGACTTTTTAACAAATAGTCTTTGATTAAATTTCTGCCAGAAATTTCCAACCATTTTTTTCTACAAAACTTGGAAAAAGTTGTGAAATGAATTTTTTAAGAATTTTTTCTGGAGATTTATAGAAATCAAATGGACTATACTTACAGCTCGATCACAGTATGCAGACATCAGTTTCCGTAATGGTGTGTTTCTTTTGATTTTAAAATGTACCACACTGCCATCTTGTCCTGTGACTTTCAAATTTATGTGTTCACTCCCTTCTGGCTTTACTTCTTCTATCTGCAATAGAAATCAAACTAATAATTTGTGCTTCTATGTTTTGTCAAAATAACAAAATGGTGGGATGTTTCTCTGACAGACTTTTGTGTTTCCGTATAAACTCTGAATAGGGGAGAAACCACAATATTTTTGTTCTGTTCGATGATCAGTTCTGTAAACCAGCATTTCGATTCTGTTTCAATCCGGAATATTCAGTATGTTACAAACGAAAGCTAACAACTCAACCGCAGACAAATGACCTATGATTGCAGCTAAGTCAATACAAATAACATATTTCCACTATAAACGTGGCTATTTATGTAACAGCTCATTACATACGTCAAAATATTCACGAGAAATTGGCAACAGAAGCCAAAAATTGTCGTTTTGTTGGAGGAAATAATAACTCTAATGTAAACTTCCCGTTTTAGTGGTATGACTTATTACCGCTAAAAGACATTAACGAACAAAACCAACTAGGCAGCATAAAAAAAATTCTGTGTTTCCGGTAACCCGACTGACACTAGATTTTTGGGGCTAAAAATGCCTACCTAAAGTTTTTTTGACAATTTTTAAAGAAGCACTGTTAAAGTCCAGAAGTTACTCTATATATGTCTATGTAAAAAGTTTTGGAAAAATTTTAAAAAATGCCTACCTTCCAACCCTAATTTTGAAGAGTATGTTACCGGAAACACAGGTTTTTTTAGGCCCTACGGGCGTGTAAATAAATCAGACCTGCTGACCATAGTTTTTCTGTTTGCTTCAAATATGGAACATCCAGAATTTTAAACAGCTTTTGAACAGAGAGGGTTATTTACAAATACTTTTCTTACACTTCTAGTTTGCTAAAAAAAATCACTAAATAATAACGATCTGAGATGAGTTTTAAGTATCGGAGCTATAGTTGTTGGAGCAAACAAATTGCTGGATTACTTTTTCTGTAGAAAAACACTGAAAATGCTAAATCAACTGGTACAATTTACAATCAAAGTTGTTTACATTAATTATATACACAGCATAGAATAAATATTGTCATCAGGCGGGCTGCCACTAATAATAAAAAGGAAGAAAGAATGAATCGAATCAAAACGCATCAAATCATAGCCCTAGTATCGCGATACGTATCGAATCGTGAGGTACAAGTAGGTGTATCGTTACACCCCTAACTAGGAACCACCAATTCTAATTTTTGATTGAACAAAAAATATAGCAAGCATTTACAGCCTGCTAAGCTCACCTCTTTGCACAGCATTATCACATAAACAGCATTGGACTTTAAATCATTCTTCCTAACAGATTTATTCATGCATTCAATGAATGTCAGACAGCATTCATTGCAGTTGTCATACTAAAATGCATCATGTTGATGTGGGACACTTCAGTAAGTGGGAATAGACTAAAACCATTCTACCTAACCAAGTCACTAGTGCGTAAAATGTAACTTATGAATAAATTAAACTTTTTGAATAAAAAGTTTGTCACACGTGAGGAAGAAACCAGTGTTTCCCAAGGTAAATAATGATTTACTGGACATTCAGTCCAGTAATAGTTCCAGTATTACTGGACCTGATCAAATATTACCACACCAAAACTTACTGCACTAATAAGGCTATATATTTTGTTCCTTCTACTTAGTCAAAGGATATTAGTAACTTGGAGGGTCATTATTTATGGGGTGGGGGTCAATTATAATCCAATTTCATTAAAAGCAGCTTTTTTTTCCAAGAAAGGCAATTTCATTAAAATGTGCTAAATGTAGTTTTTCTATGTAAACATGTTGCAGTATCCATGCACTGTGTATCTAGCAGGTGGATCTTAAATGAAATGAAATCTTATTTCTAGTTAATAAATATGCAAATGTGTTCCAGATTA
This sequence comes from Modiolus philippinarum, assembly GCA_002080025.1. NCBI lineage: Eukaryota > Metazoa > Mollusca > Bivalvia > Mytilida > Modiolidae > Modiolus > Modiolus philippinarum. The sequence continues at coordinate 266,126 of MJUU01043271.1, forward strand.
CTGCATTTATGTTCCCCTACATTTTTGTTACTTTAATGAATACTATTTTACATCAGTCATGAAAATATGCTCAGGCATGTATGGACCGACTCCCCTATTTTCTTTTCTACAATGATAAACTTTATAACTGACTACTACACTAGTAATTTCAAATTTCTTACTGATTGATGAAAAATAATTTATTTTTTGTGCTTTGACTTCAACTGTTCAGTTTTGTATCTCCATGAAGTTATCGGTACGTCGTGGTCCTATTTGTTGTTCATGATAGGTTTGCGGTATTTAGACATACCAATCAACAGGAAGTTTATTATTTCCCTTGAATAGAAACTCGAGTTTGCATGATTCTTGTCATTTCTTGTCACTATTCTAATGAATAAAGCTAGCAGTTGTTGAAATCATCAAACCAGAAAGGTCCTTCAGCAACATCTGTGATAACTATCCTTATTTTTGGCATCAGTTAGACTTGAGGTCCAGACGACCGCTAATCCACTGTCCGCGACAATCAGGTTTATCAGGGATGGCTCTGGCTTCTGAATATCTGTCGCCAGAAAAATCGCCAACTTGTATTTTTTGTCGCCAATTA
>MJUU01043271.1:266857-307746 GCA_002080025.1 Modiolus philippinarum
GGTACTATTTTCAAACATTTCAGTTATGTCCTTCAAAGTCGTTAATGTTTCATCTGCAGACAGATGTTTTTATTCCCCTTACAATGAGGAATTTTTTAAAATCTTTTTCTTCTTCATCATTTACATGCTTTATTGACTCGCTTCATATTCATTGATTACTGTTTGAGCAAAGAGTGAATACTTTAATGCCATTACATAAACAGGAAAAATGCCATGTCATTTTAGGCTTTCTTAGAATTTAATGACACTGGTATCTCCCCCAATTGAGGAGAGCAGATTGAATTTGATTGCATGCAAATCTGCTTGTCAAGTTTCAAATAAATAGTTTTTCTTTCAATAGGTTAATAAAAGTATTAAACAAAAATTGAATTTGCAATTATTTTAATAAAGTTTGTTAAATATTATCCCTTAAAATTAGTTCAATTTTTTTATTTTATAAGACTTGATATACAATTTATAGTAAAAAGTAACACTCAAAGCCTCTTTAATTTCTTTTTCACAACAAAGAAAAGGGGAAGTAACTCAACTTCATAACTGCATAATCTAATCCGTTTGTTTTCGTGAACATGTATGAAAATAAGAAGTGATATTAAACGAAAAAAAAAAATGAAAAGTATAAAATTTTAGTGTATAATAATACTCTTTCAATTCCTTTGATTTTTTTGATTGGGCTTGTATCTATCACAAGTCATTTTGGCACGTGCACAGGTAAATAAGCAGGTAATGCAATCAACAGATGACCGGAAATAATCAATGGACTGCAATGTTGTTGCCAGAGGCTATGAATTGACATTTAATTATTACCTATGATTAATTTTACAACAAAAATCATGAAAGGTTTCGACTAAGAAGGGTAAAAAATTGGATAATACCGGCAAGTTGATTTGAAAAACGTTGTCGCCAAAAAAATCGCCAGGAACGATTTTTTGTCGCCAGAATGAAAATAAAATCGCAAATTGCGACATTGGCGAAGCCCAGCGCGAACCCTGAGGTTTATCACACTTTCTTTGGCTTCGTTGTTTGGACAGGATACAATAAAATAGGGAAAAGCTTCATCAAAATTATTGTACAACAAAATCTTTATCGGACATTTGGTCCGATATGAGACAAACTTTTACCAGACCAAACGTTAAATTACCAGACTTTTGCCAATGTCGGATGAACCTTCAGAAGGACTGAGAAACATGTCCTAAAAATAAAATTTCATTTGCCATTGCCTCCCTACCCATAAAAATTGGCCCTACTCAAAAAATTTTATTGATGTTTTGAATATTATTTTTATTATTATCAATATTGTCAAATTTATCATGCTCATATCTAAATATCTTTCAAGGACTTAATACCTTCCTTCAATAAAAAACATAGGTAATCAACGGTTACAAAGTTCACCTCGTTATGGCACATTGTCAGAGTAACTAATTTTGTTTGAATGTTTACATACTATCAGAGATGCATATGCAAGGTTACATGATTCTACTATGTATAGTGACTGAGATCTGAAAATGTCCATCAAATTAAAATAAATGTAAATAAATCAAGTGGAAAATATAGGTCAGTGACCTAATTTGCCTGGATGCTGACCTACATGTACCATCAGAGATGCATCCATACGTAAGGTTACACGATCCGAACATGTATATGTGAGATCTGAACTCACTCGGACGTAAATTTGAATGTTAAGTCGTTCAAGCGAAAATATAGGTCAAAGTGATCTAATTTTGCCTGGATGCTGACCTACCATCAGAATTGCATGCATATACAAGGTTACATGATCCTAACATGTATAGTGACTGAGATCTGAACTCGGACATATACATGAATGCAAGTCGTTCAAGAGAAAAAAATAGGTCAAAGAGACCTAATTTTCTTGGAGGCTGTGAGATAGCCCAAGATGCATCTGTATACAAAGTTTGGTGATCCTATCCTTCATAGTTACCAAGATATATACCTAAATGCGGACACGGACGATGGGGGCACTCCAATAGTCCTCAACTTCGTTGAGGTACAGTACAGCCAGAGACTTACCATGATAAATCACTGTGATAGACATATCACTTTAAATTTTCAAATGACTATATCTTTTTTCCTAATTAGTCTATCCATATAATTTCTTTTGCATGTTAATTGGTAGAATGTATCACTCTAAAGGCAAAAGAAATCTTGTATGTAGCTTAGACAAGAAATGAAATATAAACATTTCACTAAGTAGAGTGATATGTCTATCACAGTGATTTATCACGGTAAGTCTCTGGCTGTACTGTAACTAAAAATAATTTCCCTACCTACCTACCCAAATTGAAAATATCTCCGTAGGCAATGGCAAACAAGAGCTGTCGCCGAATGGCAGCCAAATATACCCCCAGCTCATTGAACCCTGAATCGATTTGGTAAGTGCAAATTTAAGTTGGTGTGGACACAATACAGGTGTGGAAACAGTACAAGTTTGGACACAATACAAGTATGGACAAAATGATATAATCTTCAGGAAAGAACTTTTCACAAGGGTTCCAATGAAAATACTCTGTCGAAATCAGTCAAATATAAAATTTACTCTTTTTTTTTAGCCTATTTGACATTTTACAAAAGAATCATTGCCATTAGAGAAATTACACAACAACACTTTGAAAACAACTTTTCAAGAGGATTACAATGAAAAAGTGTGCATCTCCCACAACTTGACTTCACAATATCTATGCTTTAAATTATTTCTTAGAAAAAAAGTCATTGCAAAGACATCAACAAAAGTCACAGTCAAGTTATCTCCCCTTCCTGGTTTCATACAATAATTGCATTCCTTAATGCATATCTCAATATAGTGTCCTTCCTTTGTCTAAAGTTTCATTAAAATCCTTCAAGTGATTTAAGAGGAGTTGCCCTTACTAGGTAACCCATACATAGGGATTCAACGAAAAGTAAAAGTCGAATTATCTCAGCTTCCTGGTTACGGACAATAATTATATTCCTTCATGCACACCTACGTATAGTGCTCTTCCTTTGTGGAAAGTTTCATCAAAATACTTCAAGTTGTTTAAAAGGAGTTGCGCTTACAGTACAGCCAGAGACTTACCATGATAAATCACTGTGATAGACATATCATTCTAAATTCTTAAATGAATATATCTTTTTTCCTGCTTGATCTATCCACATAATTTCTTTTGCATGTCATGTGGCAGAATGCACTACTCGAAATGCAAAAGAAAGCATTTTGGTAGATCAAACAGAAAATAAAATGTACACATTTCACTAAGCAGAGTGATACGTCTATCACAGTGATTTATCACGGTAAGTCTCTGGCTGTACTGTACGAGGTAACCCATACATAGGGAATCAACGACAAGTCAAAGTCAAATTATCTCCCCTTCCTGGTTACCGACAATAATTATATTCCTTCATGCACATCTAGGTATAGTGCTCTTCCTTTGTCTAAAGTTTTATCAAAATCCTTCAAGTGCTTTAAGAGGAGTTGCGCTTACGAGGTAATCCATACATAGGAATCAATGTAAAGTCAAAGTCAAATTATCTCCCCTTCCTGGTTACGGACAATAATTATATTCCTTCATGCACATCTACATATGGTGTTCTTCCTTTGTGTAAAGTTTCATCAAAATCCTTCCACTGGTTTAAGAGGAGTTGTGCTTATGAGGTAACCCATACATAGGGAATCAACAAAAACTGAAACAGTGGTTTAAGAGGAGTTGTGCTTATGAGGTAACCCGGCCATACATAGGGAATCAACAAAAACTGAAATAGTCTAAGTCAAATTATCTCCCCTTCCTGGTTTCGGACAATAATTATATTCCTTCATGCACATCTCCATATAGTGTCCTTCCTTTGTGTAAAGTTTCATCAAAATCCATCAAGCTGTTTGAAAGAAGTTGCACTGTTGCGCTTGCGAGAAGTGTGGACAGACAGACAGGGTGATTCCTATATACTCCCCCAAACTTTGTTTGCGGGGGGTATAACAAAGAATTTTCAAGGTTCAGCTAGTATGACGACTTTGAATGTAGGTCACAGACCGCATCCAAAGCATGGTTTACAGCTGTCATCCCAAAATGCATCATTCATACAGTGGTGGAGGTGGCTTTATTTTTTATGCATGAATAAAACACGAGGGTTCCAAAATTTTACATTAACTAGAGGCTCCCAGGAGCCTGTATCGCTCACCTGGCTTTCAGTTGCCACAATCAAGGTAACATTGTAAGTTATACAGTTGATCTTCAATTTCTCAAACTTTCATAGCTCAAACACCTCCAATATCTTGAACTGTTTTAAAAGTCTGATCGTGTTTTACTATATTTCTTTGATGGGCTTTTTTGACAAAAAATGTTCTTGCTAAGGACCACTTTCGACACCAGTTTTGTAAATGGCAGTCAACAAACAATTTTCAACATCAGTTTTGAAGTCACAACATCAATGTCTACTTGGAAATCAAATTTCATTGAAATCGGACAATGTTGAATTTTCCTGCCTTTTTTGGCGGCCATTTTAAAAATGGAGGTCAACGAACAGTTTTTAACATCAGTTTTGAAGTTGCAACATCAAGACCAATTTGGAAACCAAATGTCATTGAAATCAGACAATGTTGAATTTTCCCGCCTTTTTTGGCGGCCATTTTAAAAATGACAGTCAAGGTACAATTTTCAACATCAGTTTTGAAGTCGCCACAGCATGGCAAACATTTCATCAATTTACACTTAACCTTCATCTTCTACAGTTTTGGAAATAAAGATGAAAAATACGAAAATTTTAAAAAATTTGGTGAAAAAAGGGCAATGACTCCTACAACTTACAAGGGTTTATGGATTTTCTTCAAAATTTCAGGGTGGGTAGATCTTGATATGCTGAACATTTTTGCAATTTACACTTGACCTCTATCTGTTACTCTTCTTGAAATAAAAAATAAAAAATGCAAAAATTATGAAAATTTAACGGAAAAAGGGCTATAACTCCGAGATAGGTTTTCAGATTTTCTTCAATATTGCATGGTGGGTAGATCTCATCATGTTGATCATTTTACCAATGTCAGATTTTTTATATCTGTAACGGTTTTCGAGTTATTAGCCAAAAACTGCAATTTACCCCTATGTTCTATTTTTAGCCACAGCAGCCATGTTGGTTATCGATCTGCATCAAAATCGCAAATTTTAGTCTCCTCATGCCAAGGAACATTTGTTTGAAGTTTGATTTAATTTGACCCAGTGGTTTCAGAGAAGATTAAAATGTAAAAGTTCACGGACGGACGACAGACGCCAAGTGATGGCAAAAGCCCACATGGTCTTTGGCCAGGTGAGCTAAAAAGTTTGCGTAATAGGGCCAAACGTAAATAAAATACCATTTAGCAGGTTATTTTCGCAGGGTTTTTATTTTCGCCTATTTTCTTTGATGGACTAAAATCGTGAAAATAAGTTTTATACACTCGCACTATATATTGCTCTTGTTAAATCTTATACAGCAATTTTCTCATTATTATATTAGTTGGTAGGAAAAATTTCTGGGCAACCAAATTTTTTTCTGGGCCCTTAAATTTTTCACCTTGGTTCGTTGTGGTCCGATGAGGTTTATCAAGATTGCAGTATTTAGACATATCCGTTAAGAGGAAGTAAATTGTTCCCCTTGAACATCATGGGGAGAAAAAAGAATTTGTTTTTTGCCATTTTTTTGTGAATATTTTGATGAATTAAGGTAGTAGATCTAGGAAGGGGGAGATAAGTCCTTTTCTGCACAAATTACTTGTTTTGATGGTATGAACAAAACAAAAGACTTAGAATACTTTATCATAAAAAGAAATAGAATATTCACATTATCATGCAACTGCACTCCTTTTAAAAAATAATCTAAAGTGCCTACATAAAAATATCTAGGTTTTGAATGGCATCTTAAAAATATTAAAATAAATGAAAGTCAGATTTTTGGAAAGGGAGGCAATTCTTTCTGCCTGACGTTCAGAATTATGGAATTTTAAGACTTTTTAGACGTTTTCCCCAACATTGTGAAACTAGAGGCTCACATGAGCCTGTATCGCTCACCTGGTCACTGGTTTTATTCATTGTCACCTATAGACCACCCATTCATACTATAAATCAGTTCAGCAGATGTTACATTTTCATTCTTTGATTAGGTACAAACAAAAAATCACAAACTTTGGAAGGGATCACCCAAAGACCATTGTAACCAAGTTTGGTTCCAATTGGCTCAGTAGGTTGAGAAGAGAAGACATTTGAATGCATTTCCCATAGTCCCTATGTTAAACTATGTTCCAAGCTGGCAGCCATCTTGGATGAGGTAAGAACGTAAAAAATCACAAACTTTAAAAGGGACCACCCAAGGACTATTGTGACCAAGTCTGGTTCAATTTGGCTTGGTAGTTTCAGAGGAGAAGATCTTTGGATGCATTTCCCATAGGGTCCCTATGTTAAACTATGTTCCCTGCTGGCGGCCATCTTGAAAGAGGTATGAACATAAAAATCACAAACTTTGAAGGAAAACATCTTAAGACTATTGTAACCAAGTTTGGTTCCAATTGGTTCAGTGGGTTCAGAGGAGAAGGCATTTGAATGCATTTCCCATAGGGTCCCTATGTTAAACTGTGCTCCACGCTGGCAGCCATCTTGGATGAGGTACAAACCCAAAAATCACAAACTTTAAAGGGGACCACCCAAGGACTATTGGACAAGATTTGGTCCCCATTGGCTCAGTGGTTCAGAGGAGAAGACCTTTGAATGCATTTCCCATAGGGTCCTATGTTAAACTATCTTCCCCGCTGGTGGCCATCTTGGATGAGATGCGAACCTGCTGGACATATGTAGAAATTGTAGTTCTGGAAAACCTCAACACTTTTGCAATTCACATTTAACCTTTATCTCAAACAGTTTTTGAAATAAAAGTAAAAACTTCCAAAAATTGTGAAAATTCAAAAAAAAGCGACAATAACTCCTATGTGGGTTGTCAGATTTTCTTCAAAATTGCAGGACATGTAGATATTACTATGCTCCACCATTTTTGTTATACAAACTTCACTTCTATCTTCTATCAATTTCAATATATAAGACCTGAAGTAAAGAAAAACTGAAAATTTTATGGAAAAGGGGCAATAACTCCAGGATGGGTATGAAAATTTTATGGAAAAGGGACAATAACTCCAGGATGGGTAAACAGATATTCTCCAAAATAGCAGGGCAGGTAGATCTCATCATGCTGATCATTTTTACCACATGTCAGAATTTTGATATCTGTAATGGTTTTTTTAGCAGGGATTTTTCACCCATCTCTCAGGGGCCGAATATCGGTCCCATTCCCAACAGCAACTTCCTAACTTTTTTTCCCAATTTGTAGTAAAGAAATTCCCAATTTTCAAATAGTTACTGGGCTTACTAAACTTGGTTATTAGGATGATGAAATCAAATTATTTCTGTATCAAGTTATCGTCATATTTACAAAACCAATCTTCAAAACGATCCTGTTTTTAAACTTTCTGACAAGTACCCACACTTTATTTACAGAAAAACATTTCAAGGATGCATGAAATTGAAATACCGCTTGTGTTTTGTGTAAATATTCACGATAGAATGGTCAAAATCAAGTGAAAACAGTCCTATGTTTGTCAACAAAATTGCAAATGGCGAACTTCCGGGTTGTATAAAATTCGGAACCAGATTGGAGAAAAACCTTTCCGGATTTTGTATCCTATTACTTCTGCAGGCACCTTCAAATTTTCAATGCATATTTACTCATTTAAGAATTGTACAACTTAAGGTAACAACTTAAACATGGATTCTTCATGGTTGTTTCTGACTGCCTGGTTTTCATCAATATATGTTTCTGGTGTTATCATAGACTTTTAAATAAAGTTATATGAAATTTTACAAATCAAATCAAATAAATGAATTTAACTAAATTAACTTCAATTATAAGGATTCATATTACAATTTCCCAAAATTCATCTTTTGTTGGTAAAAAATTCCCAAATTGGATTAAAATGCCATTTCCCAAAATACCCTGAAAAGTCCCTGTTTAGTAACAGCGGCCATGTTGTTTGGTCTACGGACATAAAAATCACAAACTTGAAAGAGCATACCCTGGTGATTATTCAGGCCAAGTTTGGTTAGAATTGGCCCAGAAGTTTCAGAGGAGAAGATCTTTGAATAAAAGTCGAGTGATGGCAAAAGCTCACATGGCCTGTGGCCAGGTGAGCTAAAAAAGGTATGGTGAATTCTTGTAAATTTTTAAAGTAAGTCATATCTGTGGAGGACCTTTAATTTCCTAGTTTTTTGTGAAAATTGATGGTGAAAATTATTAACTAGAAGAAATGTACCTTATTCTTAAATTCCATGGCGCCATTTTTACCCTGAACTGATTGAAAATGGGTTGCCATGTAATATCAGATATTTTCCAGAATGGAACAGAATTCAGTAAGTAAGAAAGTCATGTATGGCATGAAGCTGTGTTTTCAGCAATGTTTTGAAAACATATTTTCTTTTTTACTGAAAATCAACATTAAATGCTTGTTTATGATAATTTAGATATTTAGATATTTAGATCTACATGTACACGCTTCTATGACGGAGTTTTGGTATTTTATAGTCTTTTTATGCATCAGTACAGTAGTATCTACTTCAAGCTGTTTACTGAAACAGTCGGTGCCAAAAACTTTTTCATTCACTAGGCCGAAGGGGCTAGTAAGGTCCTGTGTTGTACTAGCCCACACTAAATTTCACTAGCCCTTATCATGCTTATAGAAGATTCTTTGTTAAAAAGGTACAATTTTAACTAGCCCAGCGGGCTACTGACCTCAAATTTTTACTAGCCCGAGACTGATTTTACTAGTCTCGGGCGTAGGGCTAGTGGCTAAAGGCACAGACTGCTGAAATGAATTAAGACTCCTAAGATAGGGGTGTTTCTGTGAACTATAAACCAAAAATCTTTCGGTGAAAGTTTTCAAAACTTTTTCTAGAAATATATTAGTACATAATTGTTTCATACTGCAGATTTAAAGAAAATTGACCGTGTGGAAAATTTTCGAGTTACTCCAGGTCTACTACATGTACCCTAAGCTACAATGTAGCGGTTGTTGAAATCAACAAACCAGAATATTTTTCAACAACGTCGGCGATAACAGATTTTTTTTTGGTATATATTAGTACATGCAGAGAATAATAAAAGAGTGATAGACTCATCACTCTGATAGTGAAATGTGTATAATTTATGTCTGGTTTGATCTATGTACATGATTTCTTTTGCAGTTAAATTGATGCAATGTACCACTTGACAGGCAAAAGAAATGATGTGGATAAATCAATCAGGAAAAAAAGATAAAGTCATTTGAAAATTTAGAGTGATGTCTATCACAGTGATTTATCACTGCAGGTCTCTGGCTGTACTGTAACATCGTTAAAAGTTCAAACGACCACTAATTGATTGTTGGTGATTTTCGTCCCATTACTATGGGCAACTTCGACATGACATTTTCCAGGAGGCAATGTTTGAATTGATTGCATAAAAGACACTTTTCAAATTAAAATACGAATTATATGACAAAGATTTAATGAAACTTGACTAGATTTTGGTCAAACTTTCCCACTCCACTGGTCGAAGTTCGACCAGTCTCCCCCAGTCCTTTTGCCCCTCCCCCTCTTCCAAATAATAAAGGCTCTCAAGTCTTATTTTAAAATAAAAAAAAGGTAGAATGAAAATAACTAATTTACTCTCATTTTATCCTTCATGTTTACAAACTCTACACAGGTTTTGCGACAAACTGTACTGTAGCATTGATTATATTTCCCGACGCTACACACATGCCCACGATGCCGGTTTATGTTGAAATGAAAAAGTTGCGCGGGAAGAATAAATGTTGTCTGTAAAAATTTTGAATGGTTTTACTCTTATTTTTTTCGACAGAATGAAGTCACATGTTTTTACCTTTTTTTGTTCGTCTGACATATTAATTATTTGTGCGCTGGTAGCTTTAAAAGACCTTCTCTGCCAGACCACTTTCTGTTCATATGAAATATGGCGCACAAAGGAAATGTATTCATCAAGCATCTAAATGTAAAACGTGATTTTATTGGCTAATTTTTATTTCTCTGACTTTTACCTACGACATTCGTATATCTTAACTACTATGCGAAAAATCGTGCGATAACAATAAAAATATAGCAGAATATTTTTATTTTATTTTGATATGCAAGTTCCGGTTGATTAATTCACATTTTATAAGAAAATTGCATTTTTTGTGTTACTAAAAATACCATCCAATCGTGTTTGTTGTTAATCAAGAAAATTGCAAAAGTAGGTCACAGGGTTATCAGGTACGATTTTCACGTGCTATGAAACGTGGGCAAATGTGATTGTTAATCATTATTCTAAATTCTACCCTTATGTCATTTGTACTTTCGAAAAAAAAAAGTTTTTTGTTCATTTTAAACTGCGAGTTATCTCTCTTTAGCCATAAACCCGAGACGAATAGATATTCTCGGCATGAATTATAAGTTTGTTGACTTTAATGAACCATGCTGTTGTAAAGGGTGTTATGCGGAATTGTCACACGAAATAAGTATAGGCAACCGAGACGTAGTCGAGTGTGATATATTTTTTTAGTCTGATACGCCAACATTTCACTAAATGATATCAGTCATATAGATACTTTCCCTAATTGTACGTCAATACCATTATCAATTTATTACTCCAATTAAATTAAATGGAAACATAGGATTTTATATTAAATCAAGGACGTCCTTGATTAAATCTAATATATGAGTCATTCTACCGAAAGTGCAGGTTTTTTGTCCACGGCGTTTAAATAGCAATATTGATGTAATTCTTCGTTTTTTGACCTGGCAAAGAATGTTTTGGGAGGGTAACCTTATTTTCTTTCATTTAATGTATTTTTATTGACTTTTTAATTATAAAAGTAATATTTTAAGGAGTTTAAGGTAGATCGACACTTATACACGGCGCATTCGATTGGCGCATTTGTGAAACACGAGTCAGATGCGGAATTGACTTGATTTTCAAGCCGGAATATTCCTGTATTGGCCTATTAATTGTGACGTCATTATAGATTGGCATACACCTTCCCGCGAATTAGCTCCCCTTTCCCGTAAATATTGTCTATTTCAAATAACTTTCTTAATCGAACGGTGACATGTAGTTTTTTCAGCGTCACAGATAGCTTAAGCGTATATCTATGAAATATCAAAAAATTTTAAAAATCTGTCAGATATTTATTTTATATGAAAGATAAACAATAAGCATGTTCTCACAGTTCCCTATATATTCTTTGTAAATATTGCTGAAAAATACTGAATTTCGCCTGATTTTCAAAGCCAGATAATAGAAAAAGATGATCGGTGACATATCATTTTTATTTTATTTTTGGAACATATAGGTTAAGACCTACAAAATATCTTAAGAGAAAAAAATTCTGTCTGATATTTTTATTAGGATCGAACTACCTTAATTACCCAACAACCAAGGGAAATGGTTTGTCCAGAGCTAGATTATCAAACTTCACAGACGCATAAAAATTGACCAACAAATAACAAGTTCTATTAATTATGTCCAAATATAAGAATAGAACATAAAGAAACAAAAAATGACAGTTTTACTTGAAATTAGGGACCGACCATTTAACATGAAGGGGGTTATGGTTTTTTTTTTCTGGACAGAAAATTTTTTCAATTATTTTTTTCACGTGTATCAACAAAATATTTTTTTTTTCAAAATTAACATTATTTTTTTGGGCAGAAAGCCTCCTTCAGAATTTTTTTTTTCATCATTTTGGCAGCAAAAATATTTTTTCACATAAAATCGGATCCAAAATATTTTTTTTGAAAAAAAAAANTTCAAGTTAAATGGTCGGTCCCTTAAGGTTATTTTGTATACAATTTTAAGGTTTTTAGGTATGTCCAGACTTTTAAATTCCTTGCTGTTACCATGGAATCATTTTATGTTTTCTAAATCACCGATCTGAGCCTGATCATTTAACCACAATGCACTTGTAGAAATTCACATCCTGCATTAATTGGAGCATGGGGCAAGTTTGTAGAGCGCACAAAATTAAAATCATAAGACATCAAAGGTAGGAACTACTGCTATAGTGCATTTTTGATTTCAGTGATGTTACCAACTTTTTTACAGTAAGAACACATATCTTTTGCACAACATTACACTATATGAAGTGTAATGTGGGTACATTAAAAATAACATTTAAAGATTGTGAAGCAATCATAGGGTTTTCCTGGAAAGCTTGAAAAATATCGAAAAGTTCAACTATGTTACCTTCTGTCCTGTTACCCTTCATGAGGTAACAGAAGCAAAAATGAATTTTTTCAATGTTTCATTAATTAAAAAAACAAACAAGGGTCGTATTAATGAATGCTTTGAGCAATAATGATAACCAAATATTTCAATGCTTTCTGATCAGATTTAGAATATTATAAGTGTACAAAGTAGTAAAAACTCGGATAAAAGTAACAGCACAGAATCTTAAGATGTAACAGGAAGGAAAAAAGAACAGTTAATTACAAATTTCTACAGGATTTTAAAAGGATTTTTTAAAAGGGGAGTACACTGAATAAAAAAAAATATATCTCTTTTTTTATTTTTCAAACAAAATATGTTTACTAATCGACACAACGAGAAAAAAAAAGGGAAAAATTGAATATTTATGAACAGTAACAGTATGGAAAAAATTGGTAACTGCACAGAAAATAAAAGTAACAGGAGGGAATAAAATCTTCCATCCTGTTACTAATTGTCCTTTTGTTACAGTGAATTCTATGCTGTTACTGTTATTAAATTTGCAAATTCATTCTAAAGATCTTGTAAACTAAAATAATATTGCTCTGTGAGTAAAGCTTAGAGCATTCTCTACCAGATAAATTCATCTCAGTTTGCAAAACTATTCTAGGATTTCTCGAAAAATGTTTGAATCCTAGACCAAATTGAAAAAATGCTTACCGAACGCCATAGGTACTAGGAAACGGGTATGTTTTTCTATAATTATTTATATTACAGGAAATTCAGAGTAGATTTTATCAAATATGATCATTTATCTCAACATTTATCAAAGATAAAATAAATTCATACTGCCTGGTTCAGACTATTTAAAATATTGATCATATTGGTAACAGGATGGAACCTTCATGCCAGTTCCTTTTATTTTTGTTACTATAGCAACCAGTCAGGTGAAAAATACAAATTACAGGTAGTAGTTTTGTAAAGCTGAATAGTCTTTCTTTCGTTTAAGATAATATTGTGTTCATTTAAACCAACTTTATTTTTGAGTTTTCTTGGGAAAAAACCTGCAGTTTCGGTAGAATGACTCATATACATTTTTATAATTTCTTAAAACATAACTTAAGGTAGATCGGTAGTCTTCCGCCATTTTGAATTTGTTATTTATGCTGTTATGGTATTATCTGCTTTTTAAATATGCAAACATTTTTATTTGTAATGATATCCATAATACAAAGTGCAAAGAATCTACATGGACTTGATTTCACATGTCTTTATCTCATTAGACGAGGTGTGGTAACTTGATAATTAGATAGTTTGGACGAGGATTTTTGAAAAAGGGAGATAATTTGATAAAAAATATTTTACATAGATATCACTATAAAAATTCACATTTTACAAGTTATACGGAAAACAAAGTCGGCGACCCCCATTTTTCTTTATATTTTTTGAAAGTTTGTTCAAAGGGCTAACACATGAGTAAAATAGAAAGAAATCTATGGAATAGTTTTAAAGAAATCAACAATATACCTGTTTTTCCCGATATATTTATTATAAATATATGATTATTTTGATATCAGTTATTTTAAAAACAAGCATGGTGACCCCCTTTTTTATTTTTTTATTTCAATGCTTATATAATAAGGAAACTTTCCTGTAAAAATTTTAAAAATCTATGGAAAAAAATTTGGAGTACCCATCTACCATAAAGACAATATAAATACACATTGTTCCGCAATCCTCAATCTACGGCCTTATATGGCACGAATCTTCTCTGTTGTGCTGCTACTCATATGTGCGTATATCTCGTTGTATTTCCACCGCGGTACTTGAGTGCGCCATCAATGTTTTAGATTATGTGCAGCCGTGTTAAATATGTCTGTGTTGTCTATGTAGGCTGCCACAATGTCTAGTTTACTCATTAGATCGGTTACCTTTTCTCCTTCCATCTGGTTCATCTTTGTTGTTGAGTTGATGACTCTATAAAGACCAATGTCGGATGGTGATTTCAGCATGTTGTCTCTGGCGTCTTCAAACAATGGACATTCTAGCAGGTAGTGTTCGACTGTTTCACGTTGTCTGCATTCACAATCTAGATCCTCTGCTTGGCCTGTTTTGTTTCTATACTGGTTTAGATGGCTGTACCCTGTTCTTAATTGCATGAAGATGTTATGATGTTGCTTTGTTGGGAAGTCAAGTAGTCTTTTAAGAGTTACAGATGACAGTTTCTTGTATATATCTCTTCCCTTTTCGCTGATTTCCCACCTTCTTTGCCACTTTTCTGTAGTGCTTGTATATGCTGTATTCTTGATGTCTTGTAGTGTGATGATGTTATGATCAGGGGATAATTTTTTAGCTTCTTTAGCTGCTGTTTTTGCTAAGATGTCAGCTTCGTCATTGCCTTGAATATTGGCGTGTCCAGGGGTCCATGCGATTTTGGTGGTAACTCCTTTAGCCCTTAGTGCTTCTATCATCTCCCTGATATCACGTACTACATCAATATAATTCTGTACAGCCCAGTTCAAGGTCAAGATGCCCACTGCTGCTTGACAGTCGGAGAAAACTTTCAGGACTTGAATGTTCCTGTCTAGCCCTTCTGTGATGCAGAATTCAAGTGCTATGAATATAGCTACAAGTTCTCCTAGCAAGATGGATCCTCTTTGTGCGACAGGCCTGTGCAATCTAACTGCTGGTTCCTGGTTTTCAGTATAGATTATTACTCCTGCTCCACATGCGCCTGGATTTCTTAAGCAGGATCCATCCGTAAAGGCTATTGCTTGTGTGCAGTGTGGTTCTCGCATTAATTCTGTAATCACTTCCTGGCACATTGTTTAATGCTCAGATGTTCTTGATTTCGAGCTGTCAAGCCTGTTCCAGTATGATGGCCGTTGTTGTGACATGGTAACTTCTCCCAATCTGTATGCAAATTCTGGCTCCACCAGTTTGATGTTGATTCCTGTCACCTTCTCCATATCATGAGCTTGATTTAAAGCTTTTCCCATTGGTGTTATAAAGCTGTCAAATGATGTCTTCTCCGGTATCTGATTAGTTGTTGTTTGATTGGTTCAGTTGCAGATTTTGACTGGACCTTCGCTACTTCTCTAATAGCCATCTCTTCGATTCTCAAGTCTAGTGGTATGATTCCAGGGCTTCGGCCTTCCTGATGTAGATGGCATGTTCAGACAGAGACTGAGCGACTTTAATAATTCCTTTGGGTTTGCTATTTGCCAGGTGATACAGCTGTACTCAACTACTGATCTTACTAGTGAGTAGTATAGCTGGAGAAGTCTGTCAGTGCGGATTTTGCTTATCTGTTTGATGTCTCTCAGGATGCTTAGATTTCGCAGTGCTCTCTTTTCTATTCTTTCCATGTGTTCATGAAATGTCATTTGCTCATCAAGAGTAACCCCTAGCATCTTTGGGTTTTTGTTGTATGTTAGCTGTAGTAATCTTATAGCTTATCTAATAACGTGATATTATTTTTAAATTATTTGCATGATAGCCATACGAGCCGTGCATCCGAGTTTAGGGAGAATTGAAAAATAACGTGGTATTATTGTTTGCTACATAACATTATTGTTATGAATGTTAAATTAAGCCATGATTTGGTCTTTAACGCAAGAGAGTGGCGGATATGTGAGGGGACGAGACCGTATCGAGCCGGGGGGGGGGGGGATAACTTGGTATATTTTCTGGTAGGGATGTGCCAAATCGATCTTGAAAACATGCCCCGAATTTATATAAAACATGCCCCGAATTTATATACAAACGTTACGTAAAACACACCCCAAATTTATGTAACAACACTAAATTTAGGACCCGAATATATTAAAATACCGTTTATTTAACATAAAAATTATAAAAATCAAAGAAACAAAGCATTAAATACGTGAAATATTGTACATTTTTAAGAAAATAAATTGCCATTTTTGCGTTTTTGGTACCAGAATTTATATAAATTATTTTTTTCTATATGCAAATTTATATACAATTGGTTTGAAAGCACACCCAAATTTATATATTTCATGCAGAAAAAAACATACCCGAATTTTTGGCACATCCCCGTATACCAAATCAATTGAAGTTACCCCCGGGGTATCGGCAGGGACTATACATTGTAATGTATAGTCGCTGTGCCAGGGTATTATAACCTTGCATCAAAAAATTGTCTATAAATATAAAACAAAATATTATTAAGACTGTATTTTTTCCAACTAGTCAATAGGCCTTATCATCATCACATGATCCGCTATTTTGTGTGAGATTGCATAAAACGGCACAACAAAAACGGAAGCATTTAAATACTTGGTGGTATTCTGTGATCAAAGACTCGAATTACGGCACATTTTCTGCATCATTACAAATTAATTTACAGAACAATAAATATAACAAAGTTTGAAACAATTTATCCAGATCTTAAAGATTTAAAAGATAGGAAGGAATACAGCAAAGTGCGAAATAAAGCTAAGAAACTAGTAAGGAAGGCTAGAAAAGACTATGAACACAGTATGACATTAAAAGCTAAAAAGAATCCAAAATTGATATGGAGATACATAAACTCTCAAAGTAAGATTCGTTCAGGAATAGAGGAACTTTGCATAGATCCGAAAGACCCAAAATCAACGTAAACTGATAACGATAAGGACAAAGCGAATATATTAGCGAAATTTTTTACTGATGTGTTTACAGTTGAGCCACATGGAGAAATTTCGAAACTACAAAATCGACAATGTGAATATGATATGACCTATTTGATGACTAGAAAAGAAGATGTAGCTAAACTTTTGAAAAAGCTCAGACCCGACAAATCACCGGGAATAGACGGACTACACCCGAAATTTTTGAAAGAACTTTCAGAAGAACTAGCTTATCCATTATCATGCATATTCAACGCATCAATAGAATGTAATCAAGTACCGACCGAATGGAAGAAGGCTCAAATCAGCGCAATATATAAGAAAGGCGATAAATCATTGGCAGGGAACTATAGACCAGTGAGTCTTACATCCGTAGTATGCAAAACCATGGAAACACTAGTCAGAAATAAAATAGTGGAACATATGACTGTCAATAAACTTTTCACCAATAAACAATATGGATTTATGTCTGGACGTTCAACAGCTCTACAACTTCTGTCAGTACTAGAAAAATGGTCTTCAGCAATAGAACAAGACAACTCGATAGATTGCGTATATATGTTTTTTCAGAAGGCGTTCGATACCGTCCCACATCAGCGACTTATTGGAAAACTCAGATCATATGGAATAAACAATTATTTGGTTGAATGGATATCAAGCTTTCTGGAAAATCGATCAAAACAAGTAAATATAAACAACGAAAAATCTGATTGGATGCCAGTGACTTCGGGAATTCCGCAAGGATCTGTCTTAGGACCTATTCTCTTTGTTGTCTATATCAATGACTTGCCTGATACTGTTGAATCTGAAGTTTACTTATTCGCCGACGACACCAAAATCTTCAAAATTGTTGCTAAAGATGACGATACAGATATTTTGCAAAAAGATTTTCAAGCTTTAACCAGATGGAGCGACAAATGGCTTCTTAAGTTCCACCCCGACAAATGTAAACATATGCACATCAGTAAAAGAGGAGAGATACAATCTGCTAGATCAGGAATTACAAACTTGTGATCATGAAAAAGACATTGGCGTAATCATTGACAAAGAGCTCAGTTTTGACCAACATATTAGTGAAAAAGTAAAAAAGGCCAACTCCATGTTTGCTGTCCTTCGCAGATCATTCCACTTTATGGATGCTAAAACTTTTGAACCGCTTTATAAGACATTAGTTAGAACTCATTTAGATTATGCTAGCTCAATTTACTCACCATACAAGAAGAAACACATAGATCAGATAGAATCAGTTCAGAGAAGAGCAACGAAACAATTACCAAATATGAAAAACCTCGAATATCATGAGCGACTTAGAACTCTGAAACTACCTACTTTGAGCTATCGTAGAGTTGGGGGTGATATGATCGAGCTGAACAAATTAACAACAGGAATATATGACCAAGACGCAGTAGATTTTATACAAACATGGAAAGATGCATCACAACGATCTAGTACAAGAACACACGATAAGAAAATCTATCCGATAAGAGCAAACACAGCTATTAGAAGAAACGCTTTCACAGTAAGATCAGCAAAAGTTTAGAACTCTTTACCAGCAAAAGTAGTATCAGCCAAAAATCTAAATACCTTTAAAAACAGACTCTATAAATACTGGGAAGACCAAGAAATATTATATGATAATAACCATATCAACCGGAAGTCAGAGACACAGAGATATTGGAAGTGGGAGTCAAGTGGAGAGGATGCTGACGCAACCTGACTTGAAATCAACTATAAGTAACTATAAGTAAGTATCTATTAATCTATAATGACAACTGACGGCTGTAATAATTGATTGATATTACAGATTACAGAATTGAAGTTTTTCATAATTCAGGTGGGGGTCTTTCTTGAATTTGACACTAGATTATGAAAAAAGCAGAATAGAATAAATGCAGGCTATCTGATTACGTTTCATGCCGTCATGGTACAAATAGGTAAAGAACATTTCCATATTGCTTTATTTTTGTATGACATAAAGGCTCAGTTTTAGTTTGCAAAAATTTTAACTTTGCTTGAATTGAATTTCCCAAACAGAAATGTTTGTGCTGTAATTTACAATATTATTGTTTGATATGTCTCACTGTTTTGATAATAATGTTTATTTCTTCACAATTTATTTTATAACAACCATGTTAAAACTTGTGCCAATAAAGTTCATTACAAAAAAAAGGTAAAGAACATGTGTATAGCATACAGGAACGGAAAATAAAACCGAAAACCAAAGTGATTGATTGATTGATTGATTGGTTGATTGATTGATTGATTGAAAAAATGTAAATTTCTGTATCCTGGTTCCATAAAATTCAGTTGGAGCTTCACTTATTACCAGTACAAATGTAAAAAAATTGAAGGAGGTATGGTAAGCCTAAGTGGACAAAAATACCTGATTTATAATTCATCTATAAATATTTATTAATGAGAAAGGAATTATTGATATAAATAAATGAATTGTTAATATTAATACATTAATTATTCATATTAATAAATGAATTATAAATATTTATAAGTGATTTTTTAATATTAATAAATGAATTATAAGTATTAATAAATGAATTGTTAACATTAAGAAATAAGCAAGAATTAAAAATATTAACAAATCCATTTTTGATATTTATAATCGATTTATTAATAATTATAAATGATTTTTTAATATTTATTATTCACCTCTTTATAAGTATTTTTAATTGAATAATATAAATATTAATAATTGAATTACAAATATTTAAAAATAAATTATAAATATTAATAAATGAATTATAAATGTTAACAATTGAATTACAATTATTAACAATTGAATTATAAATATTTATAAATGAATTGTTAATATTAACAAATCATGCCAAAGTGGACAAAAATACCTGATTTATTAATATTAACAATTCATTTATGAATATTATTAATTATATCGATAATATTTACAATTCAATTGTTAAT
The DNA here is from genome assembly GCA_002080025.1 of Modiolus philippinarum. NCBI lineage: Eukaryota > Metazoa > Mollusca > Bivalvia > Mytilida > Modiolidae > Modiolus > Modiolus philippinarum. The sequence goes on from MJUU01043271.1 coordinate 286,663, forward strand.
AAGTATACTTTATTTATTAATATTGATAACTATAAAGGAATTATCAATATTTATAATTGAATTGTAAGTATTAATACATTAATTGTTATTATTAATAAATGAATTATAAATATTTATAAATGAATTATCAATATTTATAAATGATTTGTTTATTGTTTTAATCATAAATATTCAGAAATCAGCAAGTTCAAGTTCACATTGGAATTTCATAGATTTGGATACCAAAAGTCTACAGATAGCATGCATGATTTGTTATACGGACATGCGATTGTAGAAATCAAGACAAGGTAACAGCATATCTTTGACTTGTATTAATAATAACTCGAAGAAGCTTGTGGAAAAATGAATATCTCTGTGCAATATGTACACAGTATAGGAACCTGTGCGCCTGAATTATCTTATTGACGGTCTAATCTGTAGCCTTTTTGACGTTTTCTTGAATAATTAACAGGTCAAGGGAGCCATGTTTAGCACTTAAGTGTAATCCTTACCTTAATTGTAATCCGATTACACTTAAGGTTAAGGACCACCCTTAAATGTAATCCCGGTTACATTTACGGTTGCAGGACCTCCCTTAATTGTAACCTATTACAATTAAAGGAGATAGTGTACATATGCCTACAGTACAGCTTGTAATCCCTCGGAATTAGTTATCAATTTGCAGCGCATATAAGATAAGAAAGCGCATGATTATGAGTCACATTTGTTTTAAATAGCCATCGTTGCCATGGAAATAAAAATGGGCGGAGAAAAAGTGCTAAGAATTGTTTCAAAATATCATACAAAATAAATATAAAAAATTGTTTTAAAGCTTTCAATTCCCTAAACGGAAAAATAGACGGAATTGTATGAAAATTATAGAAATTCTGACTTTAAAACAATATTTTTAACCAGACTCAAGCTAGTGACCAATTTCTAGCGACCAATTTTCTAAACTGACGAGTTCTGTCCCCTGGCTCGTACCCACGCTCAACTGACGAGTTCTGTCCCCTGGCTCATTTTGAGACAGGCTAGCCAGTCTACCAATTTTCTAGCGACCAATTTTTGGGTTTATCTAAAAACCAAAAATTAAAGGCATACCGAAAAGAACCATAATGCATATTATTTGTAGCGACCAATTTTTTTTTATTCTAGAAATACCATAATTGCTAGGGTTTCAATGGTGATAAATCAAGAAACTGAGAATCGCTTGAAAATGTACAGACAGGATGTTCAAGATTTGTAGACACTATTCTGAGGGTTAACATTTTCCTTATAACAACCGTTGTAATGGAATCGAAAAATGAGTAACTCACTTATTAGTTATTTTATTCAATGGGCTGATTCGGGATTAACCCGTAACAATACCCATGATACTTCATTTTTCGGGATCAGGATAACATCATTTATCTACTGGGAAAATCGGGATATTGTCATTATTTTCACGTGAGTCCGAGATCAAAACTCCTCCTTCCCCTCTAAAAGAACGGGAAGATAAAAAAACAGTCATGATAAACATTTACAGGAAAGGTGACCAGGACGGGTTGTCTTATGTAAGCTCCAAACAGAAAATCACTATCTGCATGCGACTCCCTCCGACTTGCTCCTTCATTTTAAGAATAATCACACAGCAACAAAATAAATACTTTCATTTATCGAGTCAGACTGTTTCTCATCGATACTGAGATTTGTACGGAAATGCCTGACGCTTCCTTGCCTGCAGAGAGTTTCGTGTATGATGCTACTGTTGTTTAATATTGAGGACGATGCGACATCTTCACAAATCTTTTTAAATGCAGTTTTGTCAGAGACATAAATTCCAGAGATTCGAAGCTTCGGGAAGTATCGTGATATATGGTGCCTACCCCGACGCTATCAATATTGGCGCAAAATTCAAATCGTATAAGACTAGAATTCAAATATCTCACTTTTTCCACGTATCATCAATGAACTTAGGCACGGACCATTTGATTTTCGGGGGGGGGGGGGGGGGGNGGGGGGGCTGGGATTTTCACCAGAGCCGGGAAATTTTTTTCAACCGCTTCGCGGGCCAGATTATTTTTTTCCCATATACACAATGCTAGAAAATTTTGTTGAGCCGGGTTTTTTTTTCTAATGGACAGGATCAGGGCCAGATTATTTTTTTCAACCCAGATGCTGGCCAGAAATTTTTTTCTAAAAAATACCAGCCCCCCTGAAAATCAAATGGTCCTTGCCTTAATATTATAGATTACACAGTCTGTAAGTGACCTAATATGGTATATACACGGTCAGTAAATTTCATATTGGGCGTATTCAATTTACTGACCGTGTATATACCGACAGATCAACAATGTTGTCTATAAATAACACAAAAAAAAATAATATGACTTTACAGTGTTGATGAACATGAACTTTTAAGCCATGTTTGCAAATTTATTCATAAACATCCACCTTAATAACTATGTATATACAATATGCTTTTTTTAATACCAGTCTGTTTGGTTCCTTGTGGTATCGACCCCTGGTGTCTGTTGTAGTAAATCTATTCATTGTACTAGCTTTTTTGCATCAGACACGGGAAGGACAAATAGCACCTATATGAAGAATTGTTTAATTGCTTAACATATTAAAGCTGCTATGTTCTAATGGAATTTACCCCTGGTGCCTGTTGCATTTAAGTTACTTAATTCTAGCTTACTTGCATTAGTCCCAGGTAGTACATAGTGCTTGTAGCTGGTATGTTCCATTTGGCATCGACCCCCTGGTGTCTGTTGCTCTAAAGCTACTGACCTAACATCACTAGCTTTCTTGCACCAGGCACAGGTATGGCATACAGCAATTTATTTTTTTTTTCATTATATTCTCTCTGTTCCCTCACACTTCTGGTTTCCATGCTCTTTGCTGTTTTATAATTCACCAAATAGTAATATTTACTGCTTTGTTGTTGTCGACCACACTAGTATCCTCTCAAAAGAGACACACACAACTGATAATATGTACTTTAAGTTACTTGTGTGTTTCTTTTATATATTATTATTATTGTTGTTAAATGTACATGTATGTGCTCTGTTTTAATCATTGTAATATATATGCCCCCGTGGGCCCTTGATTTGGCAAATAAAAATTCTGTATTCTGTATTCTGTATACCATATTAGGTCACTTGCATGCTGTGTAATGTTTATATCCTGCCGAGAGTCCATTAAATTATCAAAAACCTGTTTAAAGACCAAACCAATTATTCATTTCTGCTGTTGATTTTTTCATTAAACTTAGCATAATCATTCTTCACGGTATTTGTGACATTTTTCAAGAATAAAAAATAAAGGGCACCGAATTCGTTTTGTTGCTATAGCGCCGTTAAAAGTAGCTAAATTCGTCAGATGGAGAAATGACCAGGTTCAACTTCCAAGCAAGGGCATAGGCTCGCACACTCGGCAATCAATGTCTCAGGAATTTTCAAGAGGCAGGATATATTTGTAGATCTCAGAAACTTGCAAAAACGGACCACAAAACAAATAAGACTCATAATCAAGCTATGGCGAACACATTTTCTTATCTTATATGTGCTGCAAATTGTAAAATAATTCCGAGGGATTACAATTACGGTAGGTACTGTAGGCATATGTACACTATCTCCCTTAATTGTAATCGGTTACAATTAAGGGAGGTCCTGCAACCGTAAATGTAACCGGGATTACATTTAAGGGTGGTCCTCAACCGTAAGTGTAATCGGATTACAATTAAAGAAGGATTACACTTAAGGGCTCAACAGAGCCATTTCAGCATTTTTGATAAGAAAAGAAAATATATTCTCAGATATTTCTAGTTTCTAATGCCACGCTGTTGAATGAAAGAGTTAATTATTTGGCTGTTTTTCATCGAAAACTAAACATACATCCTTTAAACTTCTTGTCACAGAGTGTAAAGATAAGTCACACTTTCATGCGAAATTTTGATTATATAGGTAGCTGCATTATAAAGACTCTTGCAATTTCAATACAATATAAGAAAAACTGCAATAAGCTTACAGTCGTAACAGTAAACAGACATACAGCACAACTGTTAACAGAATACAGTTGAATTTTGTTATAGGTAATTAAATGTTGTAAATATTCTATAATACATTGTATTGATTGTTTTTATTTTGTAAGGCCTTAATATGATGTAATTTGTTTGGCCTAGTTAGTAACTTGTTTACAATAAATAATGGTCAAGGTTATTACACCTTAGAACATGTGGAATATTCTAGAATTTAAATTCAGATTTTAACACATAGATTTTTCTAGAGGTTTTCCTTACATAATCATTTTAGTCATGTGATAATTAGTTGATTAGAATGTTCTAGTTATATCCTGTGAAGATTTTTCTGGAAAGTATAAATGTATTTATATATAATAGCCGAAAAGGGTTAAATCAGTTTAATAAGTTTATACAGGATTAATTAGTTTATATAGGATTATCACGCACATCTTTCGTATTGGAAATCGACATCAATTATTGTGAATCTATTATCAACTATTTAGTGAGGATTACAAGGATTATTCTACTGGACATTTATTGGTGGAATTAAGTGAACTATTCATTTGGACTATTACTTGGATTTCATTATTGTCAGATAAGTCATATATTGTATTTAATTTGTTAAATTATTATTTGTTGTCTGATTAAAAAGTTAATTTGAGCCAATTTTGTTTTATCTTTGCTGACTTTACAATTTACAATAATTTATTGGTCGTTTCTACCACATAACATTTTTTTTTTGCAAAATGGATATTCTTACTATCAAAAAAGAAAACACAGATGGCTATCCTTTTGTGAATATGTTGCTTAGCCTTTAATGGACTAACCATATAAATTTAGACGCACAAAGACGTATATGAGCCAAGAAATTGGTCTTTTACTGCTGAATGACGGCTGAGATCACAGATTCTTGCACATATTTACATTTGTAAATGAAATATTTCTTCTAAAAAACGTCACCCCCCATACATCAATTCGTTATTCACATTTGGTCAACATGTAGGACATAAAAATATATCACGGAACAAGAGAATATGGTCAATATTTACCGGATTTGTATGTTTATCGTGTATTTTTCATACAAGAACGTTAAACAGCATACAGAAAAACCGTAAATCAGATATTTCAGGCACACAGGTTCCTATACTGTGAGTAGAGGCTTACTTGTGTTGAGATAACTGTGTAACTAGATGGACACATTAAGGAGCTTGACACAGCAATTAGCTGGAAACATACTAGGAAACAATTTAATCTTAGTAATTGCATGCTGACAGACGAACAGAATGGCATCATGACAATTTTTCTACACAGAAATGATAAAGTATTTGCAAAAGACTTAACCGAACTAGATCACACCCATCTTTACGAACATGTTATTGACACAGGCGACGCAAGACAAATTAAAAAGCGATTTTATAGATAGTCTCCATTAGTTTTAGCAGAGATGAATGGACAAATCAATGACATGCTTGAATATGACGTAATAGAAGAGTCTAGCAGTAAGTGGCAGTGCCCAGTTAGGATTTGCAAAAAGAAAAATGGAGAGTTAAGATTCTGTGTGGATCATAGGACCTTTATTGCGGTTTGTCGTCCAAAGTTATCCAATGGTCTAGCTGCAGTACCATCTTCATTTCAGCATTTAATAATTAACCCAAGTCCTAAGAGTTCTTAATTACAAAAATAGCTTAAGTATCTGTTGATGACATTTTGATCTACAGTAGCAGCTTCCGGCGACACTCACAACATCTTCAGCTAGTTTTTGATAGATTTATTGATACAGGTCCTACTCTTAAGCCAAGCAAATTTCTTTTCACTCTCTAATGATGGTGTCAAAGTTTATTTTTCAAAAGTCGAAGTTGTAAGATCTCTCCCAACACCAAGGACACAAAATAATTTACATTTATTCCTGAGTCTTACAAACTAACTATAAAAAGTTCATAATTCTCCCCACAGAAAACTTCTGAAGCAAGGTGTAACATTTGAATGGACAGATATATGCCAAATAGCATTTGACATGCCTAAAGATGCATTATTTTCAGTCCCTTCCCTTGCCTTTCCAATTTGTTTCGTCCATTCATTCTGTGATCATTCTGTCAACTCAGTGATGGGTCAGCCATTGCATACATATTAGGATAATTAGATTCTCTAGTTCTAGAAAGGGTTACCTGTTATGGAGGGCCCTGGAAGGTTTTGTTGGACCATTGAAGAATAAAAGATTTATCTTTACACGTTTGCATTTATTTAAGAAATCACGAAGGATAACTCCAACAGCTGCCTTCACACGCGTAAGTTGTCCCCACCCCAAGCACCAAAAACCTTGTTTACATCCAATTTCCCATTTTCCAGTTCGCCCTATCATATTTTCTAACATTATCCGTTCGCAAATGGAGAAACGTGTGAACTTTTGACATATATCAATCATCACACATATACTGGTCTTCTCTGGTTTAAAAGCACAAAATACTCAAATACAAAGTACTGAAGTACTGTTAAGTTGCAGAAGGGATTGGCATATATATCTGATGCTCTGAAATTGATGTTCCAGTATTATAGTTTGCGTGACTTTAAAAGAACAAGATTAATGTGAATATTGTTTTTGACCAAACACCTTTTCATTGAATTAAATCTACTTTATTCAATGTTTATTTTGGAAAAAGTAAATGCATTGGATAGCATGAAAAGTTTCTCGATCTGAATAATTTTTATGATATGATACGAATTTTTCACCAAAAAGTAGCATTTTGTCATAATAGTATATCTATTGGGCTACCGATGGTTGAGTTAATTTGTCATTGTTCACTGTACTTGAATAATGACTCGGTCAAGAATAGAATAATTACATATACCAGGATGGAGACCAAAATACGAGTTTGAATATGTATGTAACTGACTTTAAATCTAGCATCAATTTTCAAAATTACTTCTAATTGTAGTTATAAATAACAAAATACCGAAGTTACTGTGAATTTAGTGTCTGCATATGCACATTTCGACTAGTTATGTCTCTTCAGTGCAAATGAAATCAAAACATTTGGAAATTCATAAACCGAAAATATGTGTAAAAGCTGATATAGAACAAATTATTAATAGGGTCTAAAAAGAAAACCTATATAATTGAAATGATCGTAGTTATGATTGTCGAGTTTCTTAAGTTTGACATAATATAGAGGCTATCAAGAAAACTTATTTTCTCCACATACTTTATTAATATATGTGATTTTAATTTGTATGGAATTCACAAATATATGGATGTTTTTCAGCACAGTCAACATCTCCCCATTCATAGTTAGTTTCAGCATACTGCAGTAAAAGACAGTCCTGATTACCACCGACATTATTAGGCTGTCCAGGACGCCAGTTTGTAAACGTCACTGGATATGGTGATCCAGAGTCTGTCCATTCGAAATTATGTTCACTTCGTTCATCACTCCCACTGGTGTAAAAACCCAAACTTCCAACATTGGACAGATCTGTAAATAAAAGTAAATGAATGTATAAGTAATTTATTAACTCATATTTCTGTAATACGGTACATGTATCATAATATTGAGAACAAAAAAAATATTTCGTTTTGGAAGGTACAATAGTATTAAAATCAGAACTACATGTCTGCACATGAAAAATTTATATAACGTTTTATAGAAATTTACCAAAATTGTAATTATAACCCCTTAAAATGCTGAGGCGTCATTCTGTGTATTGCACTTGGCGGATGTCATTGGTACTGGATTTGGCCTCCTATTTGTTGTAATGAGTACTTCTTTCTGACTTTTTTGGATTATGATTTTCCATATTTTTTATTCTAATTCTGCTGACGAGAGGTTACTCCTTGAAACGCGTTTACACATTACACAATTTACTGTTTATTATGAAACTTCGGTATTTTGTATTTTTGCTTTGATTTTAATATTTCAAGAAAGTGAGTTTCCAACCCCAGGCCCCTCTCTTGGTCCGCTGTTATATCAGTTGGTTATAAACATATACTTACTTTCATCACCAGTTATAGTTTGTACTAAGTAATCTTGTTCTGCTTGACTATTTATAGAGACAAGACTGGCTGTATCATGTTCCTTCCGACATGCCTCCTTAGCTTCATACCATGTCATAGGTTTGGCATGAAATGTGTAATATGATGTATCAGATCCATTCTGACGGACATGTGATCCTGGTGGAGTCTTTGGTAAGTCTGAAGTAAATGCGTAATATCATTACTTAATTATGAGCACCCTAGTAAGCAGATTTCTCGGAGAACGTTTAAGGTAAGCATCTTTTATATTTGGTTTAGTCCGATTGAACAATATTTAGACCGGTTCAGCAAATGTAAACAAATTTATGTTTTAAGTACTTTTTTTTGTCCCCAGTCAGAATAATGTTAAGTCTCGGATTTTTATATTTGAACAGTTACCATTACCTTAAATTACTCAGCTTACTAGGGATGATGATGTATCATATCCATTCCGAGTAACATGGGAACCTGGATATATTGCATACGAGTATTCTTTGATATTTTTGTGCTGAGTGAAAGAACATCATCAGTATATAGAATGGTGAAATAACAGAATTTGACGATGTACTATATCTTATTATCTCTAGAATATTTTACGGAAGGATATGGAGTAAATGAACATGAGACCATAACACATATGTCAACTCCAACTGCAATAATTTTAATGAGTTGTATGGCCATTTCGGAAATTCATTCCTCATCAGCAGCACTAGAACCCAAACAGAGGAAATCCATGATTTCAAAAACTGTTTATAACGCATAAAACCAAACGAAATCCAAATAATCAGTAATATCAAATATAGCTAAGGGTTTGTATGAATTCGGCTTCATAAGAAAGAAGAGAGTGATCACCAATGGATGCACAATTAGTACCAATTTTAATACCGATTGTCTACTGAATTACCAATTCATCAAATTTGACAAATAAATTGCCGATCGTAAAGTGCAGAATGATAATGATTACCAATATACGCTTCATTTATCTCATTTGTTCATAACACTGGCTTCGTGATTTAGACAACTGTTGACTAATATGGAGTAAATGTCTACTCTTTCCTTGGAAACCGATGACACAAAACCATCATATAGTTCTATTTTGAATATATACTAATGGACACATCTTACAGAAAATATTTGTCTCTTAACTTGTATTACAGTTTATTTGATTGAAAAATTTGCCAGTACTATATTTCAATAGTTATAGATGTTTCCTTGATAGCGAAATTAGTCAAATCCGAGACTTAACATAAATTCCCTGAAAACATTTGATTTTTCCACCCTGTATGCCACGCTGTCTCATGATAAACTAAAATCACGAATCAAAGATATCATTCAAAAAGCCTTTGTCGATTAAAGAAAATTTGTTTTATTGGGTTATAAATCCACATTTTCAAAGACCAATTTAAAAAGAAACGTATGCTATGATGAAAAACAGGTGTGCAGTATGCTTATTGACAAATATTAGGCAGACATTGCCCGGTTTTACTTTTTTTTCGTTGACCGCTCCCGGCATGTGTTGCTTCAATGACATATTTTAGCTGCGATCGATGTTGCTCAACATTTTTGTTATTCTTGTGAATTAAGTGCACGATAGGGGCCTTCTTGATCTCACATGAGGGGGCGAATCTTGTACAAATAGTAAACATGCTGATGAAGGCCAGTAGCGCGGCCGAAAGCTCCAAGCAGTTTTAGCGTTTTATTATGATTAATCCTAAGAAGGACAGCGATTTTTTATTTATATATATATATATATAGTCTAAAAGAAATTACAAACTAAGGAACTTATTAGTTAACATCTTTGTGGGTATCGTAGTGAAATCTCTAAGACTCTTATATATATTTATATATATATATCAGTATGTGCTAGTTAAATGACAAATTAATGTAATTTAAACTGTGTTGTGTCTATATGTTTTCATGCTCATGCCCCTTGTGGGCCCATTTTGGTGAATAAAGATTTTCTATATAAATATATTGATGATGTTCTTTCCATCAATAACACATTCTTTGCTAAATGGATTCCATTAATATATCCACCAGAACTAGAGATAAAGGAGTCGACAAAATCACTAGATTTACACCCTTTTTGGACTTACATATCGAATGTAACGAAAATGGTCATCTCTGAACTAAAATTTACGACAAAAAGGACGATTTTAATTTCAAAATTATAAATTTCCCTAACATGGACAGTAATATTCCAGCTTCCTCTGCTTACGGAGTGTATGTTTCACAGTTGATTCGTTACACGAGAGCTAGTACAAATTATACAGACTTTCTCATTGGACATAGTTATCTCCGTGACCGCCATATCAATCTCATACGATCATTAAATTAGATATCAATCCTCTGTGAAAAGAACTGAAGTTTCGGTCCAACCTCTGATTTAAGATTCTATTTTTACTTAGTACTGGGATGATCTTTTCTACGACCTTTCAATAGCAATTGCTATTGAGTTGCTACCGGACACTACCACAAAGGAAGGAGAGGTCTGGCATGCAGTAAAAACCGATTTAACCCACCATTTCTTTTGAAATACCTGTACCAAGTCAGGATCATTTGGGTCGACAATTTTTTCAGTGGTTTCCACCTGATTTGTCTATTTGTCTCATTGACTTCTGCTCTTGACAACTCTGTTCGGTAATTTTGTAATTACCTCCATTTACTTAACATCTGGTCACTATACATGTGTCTATACTAAATGTTTCCTCATACATGTATACTGAAGAAAAAAATAAATGGGGAACGACGCCATTCAAGAAGTCCAGAACAGCAAATCACTATAATAGTTGCTACTTACGACCACACGATGTATTATACACCGACACATCGTCAATAGCTGTGTTAGATTTTTCATTGTAGTATGTATGTGTATACCTTCCACTACTATAATGGGAGGAGTAATAGGCGTGTGCCTCTGTCTCAAATACTATCTGTAATTATAAATTATTTTAAAGTAAATATGTATTTGCATAGTCAGTATAACGAGACAAGGGCTATTTATAAAACATCTACAAGTAAAGAAGTAAAGAGATGATTGTCTCTGTCGCCGATTAACAGTCAGCTTATTATGACTTTGATGGTTGGAGAAGTAAGTATATCTTTGTCTCGAACCCACTTTGAGGGATCTTCGGGTTGAGGAAATAGGGACTAGATTACTCCAGTTTAAAGTAGGAGGGACGACATCGATGGAAATTAGGGGTACAGATGCCACTGCTGTATATGTGGTAAGAATGGCGTGCTCTTTGCATTTTTATTCCCTCTGATTAGCTACCCTTGAATGACCTATTGGTTGTGTTGCTTGTCAAAGTCATGCAGTATAACCTCTTACTTGTTTGAATTAAAACATGGAATTACACTTAAGTTTTGCTATAATTGGCTGATTGGTAATAAATAATGAAGGGATATTATAAGAATTGAATAATATTTCAGAATACATGCAATACTATTGATTTTAGGTCCTTCAAAGAAAAATCGGAATACTTGTCATCTGATATTACAAGAGGAAACGTGATGGCTCTACGCCAATAACTCCTCAAATAGCTCCTCCCTTGCCGGGAGGAGGCTTGATGTCGACCACGTGACCTTGATGCAGCACGTGATCCAAACCAAGTGACCCTTCCTCATGACCTTATGACGCCACGAATGGAGCATATGTAATCCAGAAACCGCTCGTATATCGAATATCACCACATCTAGTTTTTTTCCATTGGCTTCAATTGTCTCGTGACAATAAAATTATCGAACAGAGTTGTCAATAGCCGAAGTCCACGAGACAATAAGACAAATCAGGTGGAAATCACCAGAAAAATTGTCGAACGCAATGGTCCTGACTTGGGGACATGCATTTGAAAAGAAATGGTGGGTTAAACCGGTTTTATGACATGCCAAACCTCCCCTTCCATTGCGGTAGTGTCCGGTAGCAACTCAACAGCAATTGCTATTGAGTTAAAAAGAATTATCATAAATCACATCTAACCCCAAAGATACTGGGCAAACTCAAAATTTAATGAATTTGTACGTTCTTTAATGGATAACGAACCAGACAATTTTTGTGTGAGTATCTTCTCATGGTGAACTACTAGCTCATTGACGGTAGTCTAGAAATCTCTAGATTTTCTATCTAAGGTGTTGTTATTAATTAACATGTGGAATATCTCCCTCATTCAACGATTTCCGATAGCTAGACCTTTTTTGCACATTTGAGTTGTTTTGATAAAGGAAAGAATTTCTTTTACTTTATTTTAAATCTGTACTGATACCATGTACCTTACTGTTTGAGATGTCGATGATTCCAATTTTCAAGCGTGACTTTGTTTTCACGGCGACTTCCTCTGTACATGCATTATACTCTTTTGTTAAAAGTTGTTTTGTGAAGGTGTTCACTATATTTATGTTCGTACCTGGAACGGATGAGAAGTATATTCGTAGTCCAGTGTGATGGATGCTTGGTGCCAGTTAGCGTCTACCTCTCCAGTTTTTGTGAATACGGGATACCCTAAACCTCCATTTACCTGACAAATACATTAAAATACTAGAATCATCTATGCAGACACTGTACGTGTATCTGTTTTAATTTATTTTTCACAGCTTTGTTTATTGGGTTTTGTTCTTGACCCGTAAAAAGGCGTCAACATTTCAAGTTAAAGGTTAACTACCGGATTAAGTCTACGTCTATGTAAGAACATGATAATCCCCTTCTTTGTGAATAAGTACGAGCGTTAGCGAGTACTTATCACGAAGAAGCGGATAATCGTGTTCTTATAAATTTAGAATATTGTAAAGTACCCAAGAAATAATTACAATAATCAAACATTATAGACACACAATGGAAAGACTTATTTGGCTCAATTTGACTTCATCCATGCATGCCATTATTGGAGTAATTAAGGTCTAAAGAAAAGTGTGAAGGTGATAAAATGGGTGTTATAAATGTAATTACATAGAGTTATTCATATTGGAGAAGGAAGGTTTAGAGCTTTAAGGTTGGTTTCCGCAATGGCCATACGGCTCATTAAAATTTATTTCAGTTGGAGTGAACAAATGAGTTATTGTCTCATGTTCATTTAAACCATATCCTTTCGTAAAATATTTAATACAGGAGTTCGTTTTTTAATGCAGTGCGGAGTTTGTAAAACAATACCCCGTGTTGGGATGTATGCTCTTTATTTTTCTTAAACATGCCGAACTCGTGCATGAGATTATATCTCATGTGTACACTTTGTTTATAACTATTATCTAAATTTATGTAAATTCTAAAACCTAAGGTTTAACCCCCCTACATCGTAGTTTTGTCATTAGCTATATTTGATGTTACTGATTCGGTTGGTTTTATACATTTTAAACATATTTTTTGAAATAGTGGATTTCCTATGTTTGGTTCTGGTGCTGCTGATTGGGGGTTGGTTTCCGAAATGGCCATACGGCTCATTATAATTAATCTCAGTTGGAGTTAACATATGTTCATTTACTCCATATCTTTTCGTAAAATATTTACAAGAGATGATTTAGATATACTGACTTATAGTTTTATATTATGTTATATTACGGAACCTGAGGCTTAAAATGTGCTACAGTTGGTATGTATTTTTTATTTTTATTATTTCTTTTGGTTTAGGGACTGATTTCCCGATTTGATCATCACAAGATCCTGAGGCCAAGGACATAATTTGTGTATATATTACGTTTTTGATAACTTATTCTGCACAAAATTTTAATAAAAAATATTTCTAAAAATGTGGTTTTAAACCCGAAACGCCATTTGTATCCTCCAATGCTTTATCATTGCTTGTTTTTATTAAAGTAATGATTACACCCCTCTGAATCTAATTTTGCTTTGTATTTATCTGAATTTTACTGAATAGTCAATTTATTGTTTGAAAATATTATAATACTGGCTTTTGAGTGAATGACAACTCCTTATTTTACAGATAATTTCTTTACAATCTAAATGAAATGCCTCAAGCAGTTTTTAAGCTATTGACCCTAACATGTAAAAAACAATAGACAATCCCTCAGTAAGAACATGATTTCTTATGTTCTTCACAAATAAGACAGCTGAAATCCTTTTATCTGATTGGTTGAGAGCACTTTACTATATTCTAAATTAACCATTCTTATTGAGTGAGTGATATTCTTGACGTTATCGGGTTCAAAGTTTTTTTTCTAAACTGTCATTTAAACCAACACGTAACAATCAATGTAGGGAAATGATTAAATATTTATGATACTTCATTCTGCTTTGTATTTGTTATTCATTACCTTAGCATATACTTTGAGGAATGTTGTATCTTTTCCGTGCATGTTGTACCAGAATTTGATGCAGTATCCAGATTTTGATGTTGGATATTGAGGTGAATCTATTCTGGAAGTATGTGTTGATCTAGAGGACGTGGCTGCACTTTTGGAATCCTGCATCATGTAATGTCCTGAAAGTTTGAAGATAAGAGTGTACAGGAAATTGTGAAAGTGAAGCGATAAGAAAAAAAGCAACACTTAGTTTTCTTATGCATTAAGTATTCATATAACAGAAGTAAATATAGAGTCGACAGTGTGGTAAATTTCACATGGTGCATTAAGGGTGACTTCCACTTTGATGAATGCTAAAAACGACCTTACTAACGTAAGAATATTATTTCCTATACATACATACATACCGTGATTATTTCATAAGACATGAAATGAGTCATGAGCAAAGTTCTGAGCATACCTACTAATATGCTAGTCACTTGTTTTCCAATCCCAAACGTATCCCAATACATAATAAAATAAAGTTTACACTAATTTTTTTTATTAAAAAAGTAGTCGTGCTAAACATCTCCCAAGGTTAAATAATTATACCGTACATATCCTAATGATACACATAGGAATAACACTTCTGAGTTATTTTAACAGCCATTTAACAGCTCTGACATTTTTTTACTTGATACTGGTCTTCCCAGTGTTTAGATTTTGTCTACACTGTAGAGACATAAGTTTGTCAAAACTGCTATGTGCAGATACTAAATCTACTGTAGGTTCTGCATTTAGTGAATTGATAAAATGATTTGTTTGCTTTTATATACATGTATGATTTGGTCTTTAAGGATGGTCACTCCTGTGGATTTTGAAACTGTCTCTGACTTTCGGAATTCTCTTATTTTATCCATTATTATGCATTAGAAAATTTTGCACACTGAACCCACTTTTCTTTTCAAAATATAATAGTATACATCTTCAATAGACTTCTGACAAAATTTGATGAAATTCTTAATATGCCTTCATCGCATTTCAAGGGTTGATAACCTTAATGCAAAGTGAATGAAAAGTCTAGAGAAGTTCGGTTTCCCGCCAAAATTTTAGGCGTTTAAATCTCAAAAACGTCCACACTGACCTATCAATATCTTTTGCTTAAAATGATGTATGATCCATATTCTAATAATTAAGAATAATAATTTTAAATCCTTGATATAATAAACTTGAGGAGTGACCATCCTTAATTAAACTCAAACAATTTTGTGTCTTACCACGAGGTGCTCCAAACGTGTGATCTTGTTTTGGACCGGTAGTTGAAGAATATGTAGAGGAGTATCTGGTCCAATGTGATCCACTTTCTGCCTTGTATCCGCACATGTTTGAGTCTTCAAATCCACAGAATTCCTCTGATATATAGTCGGATGTGCCAGAATCTTAAAAAAAATAAATATAATATGGAAACAAAACCCTGTTTAAAAGAGCAAAGAGTATATTTTTATCATGTAACTGTAAGAAGCTAAGATAATGTTTTGAACTTTTTCATAATTTTTTGCGAAAATGAAATGATCTTACTTAATGAGATCTAAGATCATTTTGAATGGCCACAACAGTTCAGCCATAGTCTAGTATTTTGGCGGAGGAACGTCTAAGCATCAAGTCGATCAGAATATTCCGAAAACCAAAAGATTCACACGACATGTAATTTGTGATATTAAAGTCTTTAATACATGAACATTGATGACAAACACTAGCAGTAGCAGTGATTATTTTGTCAGGTAATGGGCAAATAATGGCACCGTAAAAAATTTGCTATTACAGTCCCATTTGTCGATTCTCGCCTTAATATTTTTCGATGTTAGAAGAGTCTCATCACCACCCCAAATTATGTTTTTGCCTTATAATCGTGTTTGTTAATGAAGGATTTTAGTTTTTTTTACCCTTTCCTATTGCATGTATCGGTTGTGTTTAAAACTTATTATATTTCTTACCGGTTCTTCCACCCTGATCCGTTTTGGCCGCAGTAACTGCGGCTTTACAGGTCTGCAAATCTTTTACAGATTGAGTAATCTGGGACTGTAGCCTGGCCTTTTCGGTATGCCAGTTATTTGTTTGCCGATTAACGCTCTGCATTGTTTTATTTTGAAGATAATCCACACTTTGAATTTTGGATTCCAACATTTTATTTTCTGCTATGGCTTGCTCAAGTTGTTGTTGTTTTTGTTGTAGGCTGGCTTTAGTCGCTTGGTATCTCTGTACAAGATTATTAAATTCGGTTTCAAGTGTTGACAGAGAATTTTGAAGGTTATAAGTCTCTCCTTGTATGATTTCTAAATCGTTACAGTCACAACTGTCGTCTGCTGCACGTGCACTTTTTGTCGTCTGATTACAATGGTGGACTTTTATATTGTAGACACACTGCCCAGTAAAGTCGCAAGATGCTGCTGTAACTGATCCAATTTGAAATAGAAGAATCAAGAAAATCGCCGTAGGCGCCATATTGAACGAAATATGATAATCTTGTCAAGAAGTATTTAGTGAGAGCACTTGTATGTGTCTTATCATATGTTGTCTTATCTAGTATGAGTACATCATTGTAGAAATAAGAACTATGACATTAAAAAGGTTAGCGGCATTTATTTTTATCATGACAATGTCAAATTTATACACAGACAAATCCTGTCAATTGCATATTAAAAACAATGTCATATCAGAATTTTCAGAACAATAATCGCAAAATTATTGAAAATATGAAAAAGAAAGGAAATGGGGTAACTGTCAAGGAGACAACATCCCAAAAAGACTTACACTAATTTTCTGTGATATCACATAAGTTTATTTGTACATAATGGTTTGTCAGCAACAAAGACAACATCATATCCAACTAGTTTAAAGAAACATTTTTAACATCGCACTGGCAGAATGTCTCATTGAGAAGATCTCGGTGCCTTTGCACTTACACATATGAAGAAGGCACCAACGGCATTTACTTAAAGTGCCCTCTTTTGGAACTTTCATTCTATGAATTATATGTAATATGCCATCATCTAATAATGAGGTTCTTTCTTTTATTAATAGGTCCTTCTTATGACCAATGTACATTATCAAAATCATTAGCACAGAGAACCTCGCGTAAGATGGGTGTACAACTGAATAATAATATCAAAAGGTAGTACCAAGATGAATCGGTGAGCCTCGCTACTTTAAATGTTTATCTTGAAGTTAAAAAAAATGGCATAAAAAGACAATGCGAATATTATATGGTAACTTCAAAACAATTCAATAATTTTGCTCTCATTGATCAAACAATGAAATTGACATTAAAAAGCATTGAATTTATTACCCATTCCTCATACATTTTCTTGAGATCTTTGCTTGCACATGTTATCACATTGAGGTATTGAAATATGAGAAGACTGGCGTAACTGGAAATAAAAATTGTTGAATTCGGAAGTGTTTTACTTCTATAAGCAGGATTAATTAAATTTCTGTAATATGAAATAAGTTTAAACAGTCATTAATGTCATTTGTGATGCCATTTAGATCTAATTTAAATTTCTGGCTTTGAGATGCAATCGGTCTCAATTTGCATTGCGATTTTGGGGCAGGTTTATGGAAGACTGGAAACAAATTGTGTGTCAATGATATTCATTTTCAATAGAGGATATTTACATTGACGGAATGTTTTATTGAAGCGTGCCATTTTCTGTTTTTTCCGGATTTGCGTTGCCTGTCTTTATGATTTATGTAATGAACATTTTCTTTTCTTCTAGGTATATTTCCGCTATTATTTTCATTTTTCCAGGAATTAATCGATTATCAAGTAATATTTGTTGATTGATACATTGATTTTTCTGAAGCAATCCTCTGTCCTCGGCTGGTTTTGATGTTCATTTAGGTCATATTTGTTAATTCTACCCTTTCACCTTTTATATATCTTCAGTTTATGGTCTTCTAAATGTTGTGATTTGATCTGAACAGAAGTTTTCGATTGATTGATTGACTGATTGAATATTGTTTAACGTCTACTCGGCAATATTTCAGCTATATCAAGACGAGAACAAGTTTTTTAATAAATAATCACTTTGGGGTATGGAAAGGGCCATGGGGCGGGAATTCGGATTTCGGACTGCCACTGGAAAAGTAGGGTGAAATCGAAAAGGGCGGAGAATTTAGCCTTGTAGCCGATCACCTATGGACCACTCAAAAAAGCTTGCTACAAGGGTTCTTTAACGTGCAGGAAGCGTGGCATTTCTTCCAACACGTGGACCTGAGTTTACATCCCATCCGAAAGATGGGTTGTGTATTTATTAATCCCGCACAACCACGGAATGGGTCCTATATCTATATCCCGGGACCCTCGGGGTCAGCCCCCGTTTAGGAGGGGTCACACCCCGCAAGACGGAGATACAAGGTCCTATTTCTATATCCCGGGGTTCCCTTGGGGTCCTCTGTTAGGAAGACTCATACTCCAAGCTCAGAGGATGCTGCGGGCCTATTCATAAGCCGAGACCGCGCACGACGGCATAAGTTTTCGAAAAAAAAAAAACATTTACCGTAACTTCGATTTTTAGTGATTATTTTCCACACAAATCGTAAGCCAATGAAAGAGAATGAAGCGCAACAATGGGCCAGGCGAGCCTTGTAAAAAAAATATTTGAAGGACTAACCCTGCATATTATGTATTCTGTGATTGCTGAACATCAAATAATTTGCGGATCAAGAGGTATATCCGTGGGTCTGACCCGCTTTTTAGCTCGCCTGGCTTTTGCCACCACTTGGTGTCCGTCGGCCGTCCGTCCGTCGTTAGCTCACTTTCAAAAATCGTGAAACCACCTTGGCCAAATGGAACAAAACTTCAACTGAATAATTACTACGGTATATAGTTTTAAATTTGTCATTTCTTTGTCCCAGGTCAAACAACATGCCTGTCGTTGCTAAAAAAGAACAGTGAGGCTGATTGCAGTTTTTGGCAAATAACTCTAAACCTTTACAAATATAAACAAAACTGACTCGTGTATAAAAGATCAGCATGACAATTAAGGTCTACCCACTTGGCAGACACGTTAAGTTTCTCAGAGTAAGTTTTTAGTGTTACATATGTATGTCAGTGATATTAAGTATGTCTTAGGTAGTACATGTCAGCCTGACATATAACTTTTTTTTGTCCTTGACCTCAATTCATCTTTATCATTAATTTAAACAACATTATTCCTTATTAACTATGCAGTCCGTATTAACAGTAGCTGCTTTTGTGCAATTAAATTTTAATATCTAATATAGAAGCTGAAAATGCAGATATTTTAAGTATTTCTGTTCGAAAAAAA
Organism: Modiolus philippinarum; assembly: GCA_002080025.1. Taxonomy (NCBI): domain Eukaryota; kingdom Metazoa; phylum Mollusca; class Bivalvia; order Mytilida; family Modiolidae; genus Modiolus; species Modiolus philippinarum. The sequence goes on from MJUU01043271.1 coordinate 306,209, forward strand.
AATTGCAAGAGCACATAATTGGACAGCTTCACAAATAAATATAAAGCACGAGGAACAACGATTGTCGCATGATCTTTATCTTGTTGTAGTTGCATTACACAGAACTCTCAGGAATTTGTTGTAAGCCATTGATTTGAACAATATGATATATTGTGTTGCAATGATAATAATTTTCATGCCTAAAATTCATTAAACAATATGTATTGAAATTATGCCAATATTTGATCTATAACACTAAAATGACTCATGTTTTAAGGTAGTTCGAGCCTAATAAAATTTTTTTTTATTTTGAGATACTTTGTAGGTCTTAGTCCATTTGTTCAAAAAATAAAATAAAAATGATATGTCACCGATCATCTTTTCCTATTATCAGGCTTTGAAAATCAGGCCAAATTCAGTATTTTTCAGCAATATTTACAAAGAATATATAGGGAAATATGACAACATGCTTATTATTTAGCTTTCATATAAAATAAATATCAGATAGAATTTTTTTATTTTTTGATATTTCAGAGATATATACTTCAATTATATGTTGAGCTGAAAAAATCTATATGTCACCGTTTGATTAAGAGAGATATTTTCTTTCGTTAACGAAATAGACAATATTTACGGGAAAGGGGAGTTAATTCGCGGGAAAGTATATGCCGATCTATTATGACGTCACAATGAAAAGGCCAAATAAGGAATATTCCGGCCTGAAAAATCAAGTTAATTCCGCATCCGACTCGTGTTCCGCAAATGCGCCAATCGAATTATGTCGAACTACCTCAATCGGATCACCTTCGGCCATTTCCGCCTAAAGATCGGAAAGTGACCTCGGAAGTAAGTAGTATGAATACGGACCATTTTTGGTCCAAATATTCAAATTTTGCCTATTTACTCATAACAACAAAGAAACACCACACATATAAATAGGTCATATTTACCTTCAAAGTTTTACTGCAATATGACAATGAAATATTGGCAAATTAAAGTTTTGCTGTTTAACTGGATAAATTATCAAAAATTACGAAAGAATATTTTGATTAAATACTATAATTTGAAGCTGACCTTTGACATAAACTAATGTGTCCAAAATGGCCGACACAGGCCGATAAGTGATTAGTTTTAAACAAAAGAAATGGAGCTCTTCATTAAACGAGACGAGAAAGGTCTACTTGGATTGTTTTCCGTAGTTACAAGTTTCAAAAAGTTGTTTCTAACTAGAAAATTTAATGATTTTTTAAATCGTGTATTTCATTAAGGTATAAAAATAATGTATATGTTCGCCGTTTTATTGTAAAGTTTGTAATTAGCGCGTAAATTGCAGTTTAAGTGAATTGAAGTGGGTGCCTATCATTTTGGATGACTCAAATATACATCTCCGGATTTTCTCAAAAATTCGCATACTGATTTATAAAGAATAGATCAATACGTGTGCCAAATTTCATTTCCGCCCTTCCACGCAGTGCTTCAGAAAAAAATTCTAAAGTTGTCGAATTCTTAAACATCCTCGCTCTAGTCGAATCGTGTTTACCTGTAATTATCGTGATTAG
>MJUU01043272.1:7160-40895 GCA_002080025.1 Modiolus philippinarum
CCCCCCCCCCCCCCGTACTACCTTTATTGAAAGTTGTTGAAAAAGTCAAAGTACCACCACAACACAGAACTTTGTGTGACGTCCGAAGCAAAAACAGGGGAAAATACAACCAATTTCAATTATTAGAATTTATTAAGGACAGTACTCTTAATACCTGTAAAATAAGTGATGTCTCACATGTAAATTAGATTTCTACGGACTTGTAAACAGGAAATGTCCTTTCAAATCAGCAGTTTTGGCATCATACCACCATTGATTTTTCCCTATTAATTGGTCATTTTCCCAGAACCATAGCACATTTACTGTCCTTTCAATTAAAGCGAAAGTTCTTACCTAATTAATTGGATATATGATGAGCCTTCAAAAAAAATTTGAGGAGAACTTTCATTTAATATAAGAAAATGCCCTCCACCGGAAGTATACTACTATCAAAAATCAACTTCCACCCTCGCTGCCAATCCCTGAAATGGTCATGTCATTCTTTTCACCAAAAAAAAAATATTGCAACTGATGGGAATAAAATAAAGATTTTTTGGGGTACCTAAGATGTTCAGCTTTTAAACAATATACAGGTTAATTACATTGGATACAGAACTATTTCATTCATCCCATAGAAATATCCATACTCCATTGATAAGTACTATTTTAACATACAACCTTCGGCGGACGAATTTCCTTCTGGTGGTATGATACCTTTTATTGCCCCAATAAACTTCTGAATAGTAGAAATATAATTCTGTTACATTAAGAAAGAATCAGAAACAGTTGATCGAATGCATTTTGAATATTAAAGGTGTATCAAATGAACAGATATTAAATATTTGAAATTCATTTTGAAAATAAACTGTAAAATTGCATTTTTTATTATTATGAAATACTTTTTCTTTTAGATAATACAGAAAAATATTTCTTTTTATTTTTTTTTCAAGATTTAAATCTCAAAAATACTCTTTTTCTAAATAAATAAAAAAGATGATATAAAAATGAATAAAATAATCAAATAATGATTTTAATACTAAATCTATTTTTTTTCATTGGTTACATCCAAAATTCTTAAGCCAATCATAACCTATCCGGTAATTGAGGTTTTGGTCGGTAAACCAGGATTACCTACCAATAAACTTGGTTTTCCTACTTTTGGTTAATTCAACGCTGTAAAACCTTCTTTACCGACCGGCAAAGTAAGTTTAGCAATAAAAACTCATTGGAAGCGGAGGTTAACATGCATTTTAATTTTGGAAACTTCTATTACCATTCGGTAATGGGGGTTGTTGGTAGTTAAATTAGGATAACCGGTCGATCAGCCTGGTTTTCCTAGGTGTTGGGTAAATTAGAGCAGGAAAACCCACTTTACCGACCGGTAAGCCTCGCGTTTAAAAATTTGAAAATTTAACTATCTCTAGTGTAGAAATGTCGTTTTTCACTCGATGCGGGTGTGGGTTCTATATATTTTTGCCCCTCGTTTGACCGTTGCAATAAATAGCACTTATCAAGGTGATTAATTGGGTACAAAAATCATAGTGGTATGATGTTCGTTTGTTAAAAAATGGTCTGAAACGCAAAATTTAACAAAATTCACTCAAGCATGAAATATAGGTCAAAGCCACTGAATTGTCAATGATTTGGGTAGTACTCATCAAGGTAATTAACTTGATGAAACATCATTGTGGTATAATGGGTAGTTATTGAGAAATGGACTTAATTGCAAAATTTAACAAAAGTCACTCACGCGTAAAATGTAGTGCATGGATCCCTAATTGTTGGTGAATCTTTTAGTGCTACTCAAGGTGCATATACTGATCTAATATTATCAAAATATTACAATTTATGGACTTAAAGGCAAAACTTAACATCGGGACGTACGGAAGGAAACACTACGGACAAGGGTAAATAATTGTCCCCCTTCCAAATTCGACACGGGGCATAAAAACTAAGTCACAAAAAAGACACAGGTCAAATTTAAACAAATATATTAATCTCAGCGATCTAATGGCTGTAAATGGATTAAAATGCAAATTATTAATCGGCAGCAAAAAAAAAAGTTTAAAAAAATCCTTTATGATTAGTGTTTTTCGTTTGCTGACAAATTTAGATAATATTATAATTTAGCTCGACCATGAAATTGAAGCCAAGGTTACAATGACAGATGTCAGACTGGCATATACTCACCTTACTGTAACACCAGGCTGTATATTTACAAAGTCACTAAACCATGACATTGAGGTCCAGGTTACATGAAAAATGTCAAAAGAAGATGTCACAATACACCAAAAACGATGAGTGCAGGTGATACAGTTGCTGAGAAATGGACAAAAATATAAATATTTCACAACGACACTCAACCATACAGTTACGGTCAAGATTACAAGACAGGTGTCAGACTTGGACTTACTCACCTAGATGTACCACCAGACTATAGACAAGTGTGGGTGTTATAGTTGTTGAGAAATTGATACGAATGTGTAATGTTAATAAAGTCATTGAACCGTGAACCAAAGGTCGAGGTAACATGACAGGTGTCAGATTGGCATGTAACTGAATATGAAACTAAGTGATCATATATGGTGCCTCTGGATGTTCTATTCACAGAAAATTAAGTATTAATAAAGTCAATGAACAATAAAGTTGAGGCCAAGGTTACATGACAGGTGTCAGAAAGGCAAGTACTCACCTAAATGTAACACCAGACCATCTATTCCAAGTGTAGGTGTTAAAGGTGTTGAGAAATGGAAGGAAAGACAATGTTAACAAAGTCAACGCACCATGAAGTAAAGGTCAAGGTAACATGACAGGTGTCAGAATGGCATGTACCTATGAATATGTAACAATAGACAATATACTAGTATGAAGCCTCTATTCGTTCTATTTGCAGATAAATAAGTATTAATGTACAACAGTTAACAATGTCAATGAACAATGAAATTAGGATCAAGGCTATATGACAGGTGTCAGACTGGCATGTACCCATCTAGAAGTAACTGTAGACCAAATATGGCGGGCCTTCTTATAACAGTTGCCTTGAAATCATCTTGAATGTAAAACTATGTCCTAAATTTTACAAAGTTACTCAACTGTGCAACTGAGACCAAGGCCAATGGACAAGTGGCAGACTGCCATAATGCACCAATACCTAGAAAATAGTGGATCCAGATGTTATTGTTTCTGAGAAAATGACTTGAATGTGAAACTATGCCCAAATTTTCAAGAAATCAATAAACCATGAAATCAAAGCCAAGGTCATCTGACAATGGAAAGTTCATAACCTAAAGTATCTGTGAGCAAAAGGTGATCAGTTTAAAAGTTATTGAAGTTTTAGAAAAAGTTTACAACGCCACCACCGCCGGAAAGAAATACCCACAGCGGGATGCATCCAAGTTAACTAGGAGAGCAGTCAAAGTAAACTTGAAGTTAAGGTTAAAGGTCCCCTTTTCATTTCAATGTGAAACCTATTGGAATTTCGTGTATATTTTTATATATAATTATCATATTTACTTTACAATATAAGTAAAACGGGGAGGGTGCCTTCCCCATCTTCGCTAGCCAAGTGTTACGATCCGCTTCTCTACTCCTCACCCTTGGCGGATTGAGCCAGAATTTGTGAAACATCAGTTTCAAATTATCTCCCTGTGAAGTAAGAGTTTCAGTATGATTTATTGTAATAATTTAAGATTATTTATTGCATCTAATAATACAACAATTCACAATATATTTAACTACAAGAAAATAACCCTTCAAAAATAAAGAAAGATTATAAAATCGTGGAAATTTTGCAAAGTAGAAAAATCACTAAACACCATATTTTAAGTTTTATTGTTACAGTATATATGTGAGCTGTTTGAATTTCTGCAGCGAAGGTTTACTGCAACCAATCAAAATGTGGATTTGAGACTACAGAAATCCAGCTTGATCTGCTAAAGGTGAAGATGAGATGAGCGAATCGAATAATATTGCCACCCCCTGAATCCGCTTTAGAGTTGTAAAATTTGTGTCGCAATCAGAGAGCGGATCAGCTAAAGTTGTCATGGCTAGAATAGGTTGTCGTGAATTTAGCGCGCTATCATAGCGCTACGTTACGCTACTGTACTAACACTAACGTCGCCTAGTAACTTTATAGCGTATGACTTTACTTCCTCTGTATTGCTTATGTACGATAGTAAACGATCAGAGCACAACGCATACGACCACGAAATACAACGATCGCAACGTAAACTTGTTCTTATTCTTTTGCCCGAAACTACCACTTTACGATATTGGTGCCGTGAATGGAGGCAAAGATAAAGGCAATACGTGCCGGAAACAGAGCTACAGTGACTAGATTAAGGGCATACGACACAATTTCGATCTACATTGAAAAACTGGTGAAAATTTGAGTAGTGCACAATTTTGATACGTACTTTCCAAATATGCAAAAATATATATACCTTATCGGTATAATTTTCAAGATATAAATCGTCGAAATTCGGTAAAATTGAGTAAAAATTGCTATTACTGCAAAATTTCGGGCTAAATTAAAATAGCACTTTTTTAATTTTTATAGATAGCAAGTAATTTTTTCTGTTGGTTAATCTTTCAGACTGAAACTATAACATGAGATCAAAATAAATTAATTTCTTTCTATATATATTTTATTTTTTGCTGCTTATTTCAACTTTTAAGTTCTAAAACCTGAAAATTCGTATGTTTTGAAAACCTTTTTGTCATGGTTCCCACATTGATTTTTCCCTGAATTTCACATATGTTGTAGGGCTTGAACCAAGGAATTCAAATGTGAAATAAAGGGCTACGCCAATCGTAGCATGATACGACCGCAGCATGTCGACCACTGAAATTTGAACAAGTGTAAACTAAAATGAATGTGGACACAGTAATTTGCTGGACACAATGAGGACCTTGACACATTAATTAACTGGACACAAACTATTTTTCCAATAATTGCAATTTTGACCCCTTATAGCTCTGAATTGGTAAGAGCTACATCAAATCCGTTGACACACTTCTGACAGCTTACATTGAGAGGGATCCAAAGAAAAAAATCTCACCAAAATCTGATGTAAAATAAAGATTTTACATATTTCTAAAAATTGCAACTTTGACCCCTAATAGCTCGGAAAAGGTAAGAGCTACACCAAATCCATTGACATATTACTGAATGCCTACAATGTGAGGAATCTAATGAAAAAAATCCCATTGAAATCGGATGAAAAATAAAAATTTTAGGTATTCTGCATGTTTGCAATTTTTGCTCCGTTGGGCCCTCATAGGTTGGAAAAGATAAAAATTATCAAAAATCTAATGGTGCAGCTCTATGTTAATTTTTCATAAGGAATCCAATGCAAAAAACTGTATCAAAATCGGACTAAAAATGAAAAAATTAAAATTTAAAATTTTTGAAATTTGCCCCTTTTTGGCCCAATTTATCTCGTGAACGGTACATACCACGTGAAATCCAATGCACACTTCTGACTGGAAATTTCCTCACGAGGACACTGAAAGAAACCCCATCAAAATCCGATACATAATAATTATTCTACAGTAGAATATATGAAAACATCAAATTCAACCCTTTTTGGCCCCTTTTTTAAAAACGGGTGGGGCTACAATGACCAAAACTATGCCAAGCCTTCCTTTTGTGCAAAGGAACATTGTGTTAAAATTTCATAAGGATTGGTCAAATGAAACTTAAGTTATTGACCAAAAACAAAAGTGTCTACTGACAACGACGACAACGCCGCCGCCGACGACGACGACAGACGACGACGACAGCACCATACTATTATACGACCACAAAAAATTTTGCGGTCGTATAATAAAAAATAGGGGTTAACGGGCGTTTTTTCGAGATAAAGCATAAAAACCCCCCAAAAATCACATTTTATGTCCATTTTCGCGGGAAAACATTATTGACGTTATTCCGTATCTTTCAATGCTACTGCTAAAGTTAGAAACGTCAAGGATAAATAATCGGTCAGATTTCTCCTCATATAATATTTGTTTTGTGTATATGTACATGTAATCAATTAAAAATATTGAACAGATATAACATGATAAGGAAGGGTATTTGCCAAAAATACAAGTCGCGGGGCGGTAAAGTTTAACGAGCCTGCAAAGCGAGGGAAAGATCCAAGACTTGTATTTTTGGCAAATACCCCGACGTTCATGATATGCTTCAGGGTTATGAATCCTGGTATTATGAATATATTACCAGGATCCTGGTATTTATTATGAATATAATATAAGGATTGATAACCCTGGATCAACTCCTGAAAAGGCCATTATTTAGAAGAGGCAAAAAAAAGAAGACAGCATGCTATTTATACATATGGGTTTTATTACTTTGTTTTGTCAGTGAACGGAAAAAACCAAAAAAAAACCCTTGAACCCGAGGATATTTTGTACATAGTTTTATTTGACATTTTCAATAAACGCATAGGCGGATCAAGACAGTTTTATTTGACATTTTCAATAAACGCATAGGCGGATCAAGACTAGATGGGGTCTTTTCGTTGGAACCCCCCTTTTCCGGAAAATATTTTAAATCTTGTGCAGAACATATGCGATAATTGGCAAAAAATAGGCAATTTTTTTTAAAGGTGTGGAACTCATCTTATTTGCGAAGGCTTCATTCAGCAGTGAAATAGTAAATCTCATTTATTTTGTTGATTTTCCCCAAAATTTAATAAACAGTTGTCTACACTAATAGCCATAAAAAGAGGACAATAGAAAAATAGAGAGGTACTGAATTACCTACGTAGGAAAAACATTTACAAGATTTCACAGGTAAGTGAACTTTAAAAATGTCGAGGAGAAATATAAAGTTCTTGCCTGTTGGAATAGGCACAAAACGATGTCTCAGGCGAGGCAGAGATAATCCGGATATTTGTTATTCGGGAATCTGCACAGGGGATACGGGTTTATATTCCCTGTCTGTGTCTCCTGACCCGTCAGGCGAAGGAGTTATAGGGCACAGACAGGGAATATGAACCCGTATCCACCGTGAAGCCCGAATAACTTTTATATTCTGCTAGAAGTGTTATAATTTTTCTTTAAAAAAGCGTTAAAAAATTGTGATTTTGCTACCATCGGGATACGGTCTCATATCCCCTGTCAAGGTAACCAATAAAATTGCAGAATTTACCTGGATATTTCACTTCTGCAGAATATATCCATATCGTAACTGTCATAATTTTTATCAAGATTGGAAAAAATACCAATAAGAGTGTAAATAGAAAAACCAAAATAACATAACGACGGAGCTATGCAATATAAAACATTGAAACCTTTTGAAATCAATTACAAATGTACACAATATTTGTTTCAGGGAGATCTTTGAATCTACTTTTATATTACACGCAAATCTATTTCTTAATGAAATTTTGGAGAAAAAAAATACAAAAACAAAATATTTTTATACAAAAAAACTAACACATACTAAAAATACATAAAATAAAATAGAGAACCGACAAAATGATCTGGAACCCTTCTAAAAACGAAAAAATTAACCAAAAAAGTACATGTTTCTTTGAAATTCCGTCACTCTGTGATCTGCAGATGCATGACGTTTAACCATTGTAACGTCATTTTTGCGGAGAATTCAAACTATGAAGTTACTGTATTGTAGCGTTTCAACACGCTTGGCGACGGTAACTGTGGCGTATGCCCTTAATTAGACCATTTGAGGAGCTGGAGAATTCGGATACGATCAATTTAGGGACCGACCATTTAACTTGAAAGGGGGGGGGCTATGGTTTTTTTCTAAAAAAAAATATTTTGGATCTGATTTTATGTGAAAAAAATATTTTGGCTGCCAAAATGAGGAAAAAAAATTTTCTGAATGAGGCTTTTCTGCCCAAAAAAATAATGTTAATTTTGAAAAAAATATTTTGTTGATACGCGTGCAAAAAATAAATAATTTGTTTCTGTCCAGAAAAAAAACCATAACCCCCCCCCCCCTTTCAGGTTAAATGGTCGGTCCCTTACGAGAAATCAAAGTTACATGTATTGAGGAAGCCTTGTTGGTAAAACAGAAGACTTTAAATGAACCTAACGACAAATTGATTGATTCTATGGAACCGGATGATATTGAACAGGAAATCGATGAGTATATGTTTAACTTAGATAGTACATTAAAACAAATACGCACACATACGCAACCAATATCCGCAAATACTTCACATCCTACCACTCTCAATGTCAACACTGACAATTTTATGCATCGTACGAAAACGCATATTAACACAAATTTATACGTCTGCAAACTTGTAAAATTCAAACGGAGTATTGAGCATGACAAATGATACAGTAACGGACAACTATGCACACATTTCGTCTGGCTCAAGTTCAAATCTACAAAGCACATATGACCGTAGAGACTTTCAATCCATGCCAACCCCGCATGTAACTACTAACACCATACGACTACCCAAATTAGATTTGCCGCATTTTGACGGAGATATATTGCAATGGAGTACCTTACCTTTTGGGATTCGTTCGAATCAACGATACATTACAATAGTAATTTAACACCAATCCAGAAATTTATAGTAGGAACAGCCGCACAAACAATAGCTGGATTTTCGCTCACGAATGCGCATTATGAGACAGCTCTAAGCTTACTCAGAGAGAGATACGGTAGCCCACAAAAAATGATAAACGCTTACATGAAAGCACTCTTGGACCTTCCATCGCCGCTAAACGAGTTAAATAGCCTGAGAAATTACGGAGATTGTCTAGAAACTTATGTAAGAGGACTTGAATGTTTGGGCCAAACCCAAGAAATGAATGGAGCGCTTTTAGTTCCTATAATCATCAGTAAATTACCGTTAGAAATCAGAAAGAACATTGCGCGTGAATACGACACTGACAATTTAAATTTGAAAATTCTTAGAAAAGCTATCACTAAAGAAGTAAAAGTGTTAGAAACGGACCAATTTACCGACGGACAGGATTTCCACCACACAACTGCAACATTTTTGACTGGAGCTAGAAATACAGTGATGCCGAAATCAACTTACAATAAACGGGGAAATGTTAAAAGAGAGATTAAGAAACGCCCATGTATTTATTGTGCCGGAGTACATTTTCGAGGAAACTGCACAAAAGTAACTGACAAAAATGAGAGACTGGAAATCGTAAAACACAAGAAACTTTGTTTCAACTGTTTGGGGAATCATCGTGTTTCAGACTGTAAGTCAAACAAGAGCTGTAAAAACTGTAATAAGAAACATCACAAGCGCATTTGTGCAGGAAAATAATATACAATTTGTAATATACAACGCGGAGATAAGTCTACAAGCGTCAATATGGTGAAAACAGAAGAAAACAATGACACGATTGTAATGTACTCAACACAGCAACATACTAACGTACTCTTGAAAACCGCAACAGCCCCAGTAACATACAAGCACAGTACGACCGATGCGCACATTTTGTTGGACGAGGGCGCTCAACGCTCTTATTAGCCAAGACTTAGCACAGAAACTACAGATCAAACCTACCGGCAGAGACACGATAGAATTGTCAGCATTTGGAGATACAGAAAGGAACGCAAGACACCTGGACACAGTTACTTTAGATTTACGCACAGAAGATGGCAACACAGTTCCAATTAATGCACTGATTGTACCAAACCATTACAAAACCAGATAAAATATGTGAAAAGAAATCTGCCTTACTTAAGGGGTTTAAAGTTAGGACATCCTACTAATGATGATGACAAATTTGAGATTTCACTCCTGATTGGTGCGGACCACTATTGGGACATAGTTCAGGATAAGGTTATAAGAGGAAACGGTCCTACCGCAGTGGGTCAAAAATCTGATATCTCTCGTCAGGGCCCATGGAATACGACCAACACAGATGGATGAAGGGGAGACTTTTCTGAAAATGTATCAGAAGAACTAAACTTCATTTGAAGACGGGCATTATTCTGCAAAGTTGCCATGGAAACATGATCATGTAGACTTACCGTCAAACTTGACAATTGCCAAAACAAGAACAGAAAACGTGATTCGCAGTATTTGCCGTGAGCCACACCTGTTACAGACGTACACAGATATCATCGAAGTGCAAGAGAAACGGGGATTTATATATATATATTTTATTTTGAAACTACCCCTTTACATCGGGGGCGCCATTCGTCAGGGTATTAACGAAGGTGCGTCAATACATACAAAATAAAAATCTACAAATGTAAAACAAATATGTATATACAGTAAAAGTCTACATAGTGTCAGTTTTAAGTCAGTGGTAAAACTAATAATACAATATCAAGAATATAAAACTATTCATTCGAATTTAATAAACTGTTTCTTATGTTAAAACATTCAGCAAGATACGATTTACCATATACATCATAAAAATAACCGACATTTTCATTAAAAGCATACCCTAGATCACCAATAATAAATTGCAGTTTTGCAAGGGGCGACAGTTCCATAAAATCAAACGAAACTTGTTCCATAGCGGAAAAATCAATGACCGTTTCATAAAAATGTTCACGACAATGAGTTAAAAAAGGGCATGATAGAAGAAGATGTTCTAAATCATCCATGCTATCATGACATAACGGACAAATCTCATTGTCCGCTAAATTCATACGAAATAGGTACAAGTTAAGTGGAATTGTTTTTGTTCTTGCCAGTAACTTTAATCGTGATATTCTAAAATCACCTATATTAGACAGATAATTTTGCTTGCCACTTTTAACGAAAAAATGCTGATACAAATCGAGTGACGTTTTTGTAAAAACTTCAGAAATAAGTGCATTTCTCGTCTCCGAGCCAAATGATTTACCAAAATTACCTAACTCATGATGCGAACTCCCTCCATTAACTCGGCTTATTATGGATTCAACTTCCGATTTGTAGTTCCATACATTATTAGGGAGTTTAGACATTTCGTTATATACGATTTTACAGAGTCGATCATCTGGAAGGTTCTTAAGTCTCGTTAAGTATGAAACTTTCTGTCGTTCAATAAAACTGCAAATAGGCTCCCAACCCAATTCCAAAAATAGAGCAGCTTTTGGTATGCAGAGCTTCGTTTGGACAATAATTTTTGCCGCACGATATTGCCACCTCGATAGCGCTTCCTGACTTTGATTAGTTAAGGGAAACCATATTGCGCACGCATGGGTTAGTGAAGGTCGTATATCCGTCGACCATATAGCGTCACCAAAGTTAAATCTATTAAAATCCCCATGTTCTCCAAGAATACGAGTCAGGTAATTTAACTGATTCTCAGCTTTATCTTTCAAAAAGTTATTAACATGAAAATTAGATTTCAAAGACTTATTAAGGAAGTATCCGAGATATTTGTATTCGTGTACTTCTTCCAAAGTTTGGTCACCAAGAACCAAATTATTATAAAGCTGGTTCTTTTTCCCGATAACCATAACTTTAGACTTGCTACAGTTAAACTTCATGTTCCATTTACTTGCAAATTTATATGATAAATCCAATAACTTTTGTAACTCAGACGGAGAATTAGCCATAAGAACGACATCATCAGCAAATAAAAGGCAGTTTACTAGCATTGACGCAACGTCAATTCCAGTTCCACTTTCTTCTAGCATACTGACCAGGTCATTCATAAGCACTGAAAAAAGGGTTGGTGATAAAACACATCCCTGTTTTACACCATACTGTTGTTCAAACCAATCTGATTCGTACTGTCCAAACACAACCCTATTCTCTACATTTTTGTAAATTTCTTTAATCAATCTGAAACATTTTCCTTGGATTCCGTATTTCCATAATAAAGAAAAAAGCCCGTCTCGCCAGACTCTATCAAATGCCTTTGATAGGTTTAAGAACGCTAGGTATACGGTTTTCTTCGCCGACTTTTGTAATGAACAAATACCTTGTAACGAAAAGATGTGGTCTTCAAGACGACGATCTTTACGAAAGGCTCCTTGAGTTTCCCAGAGAATATTATTTTTCTCGAGGTGAGATACAATAATAGTCTCTAGGATTTTGGAAAAAGTTTTGTAAACATTGGATGATAATGTGATTCCGCGATAATTATCGAGGTCGAAAAGAGATCCAGATTTATGGAGGGGCTTAATTATGCCCTTTTGCCATTCGCTCGGAATATTTTCAGTGTCGGAGATAAAAGTGAAAAGATCACCTAGAGATCTTATCATTGTAACTCCGCCATTCTTTAAAAATTCGTTCGGGATATCATCAACTCCGGGAGCTTTACCATCTCGCAACGAACGGAGGCTTTCTTTAATTTTATCCTCTGTAAAAAGAATTGAAATCATATTTTCCGTAGCTCCCTGGTTGTTTTGTTTTTCAAGACTACCGTATAAAAGCGTTGATTGGATGCTAGAGTCCAATGTCGTATCGGTTCCGATTTTTCTGAAATGATCACTGATACAAGCTTTTATATTATCTTTATCTTCAATTAGCCTGTTCTTATCTAATGGGTCGTTTATAGCATCGGGATAGTTAGAGTCTCTGGGACCTCTGAGCAGATTCCAGAAAGCCTTTGTTTTCTTTCTTACGGGAATACTACTATCCGTCAAAAGCTTTGCTTTATTGGCAAATTCTTTTTTTTCGAATAGCAACTTGTAGATTTTGTTTATGTTTACGGTATACATCAGATATGTGTTGGCCTAATTCACTATCGTGGGGTCTGCTTTTGTTATGTAAGCGTTGCAGCCGATTCGCTTCTCGTCTTTTTTTTAACAATTAATCCAGATCTTTGTCCCAAAAATCTCGATAATTAGAAACCTTGAGACACTTCTTTACAACCGAATCAGCTGCTTCACCTACTTTTGATTTCCAGCAATCCCATAAATCGTTTACATCTGTAAAACCGAGTGTCCAATTATCTTCAAAAGTGTCCCCTAAATTCTTTTGGAATACCTCCCAGTTAATATCGTCATTTAATTTCCAAAAATATTTATCGCATCTAGCACTTCGTGGTTTAGACTTAGCCTTACTAGCGCTGAGTGTCGCACTTACTATTACGTGGTCGCTATGCAAGGCAAAATTACCGACTTCATCCATATCTACCTTACTCACATTCTCGGTCAGCGTTTCGGATAATAGTATATAATCTATAGCAGATTTTTGATTGTTGAGTATCCTGGTATAAAAGCCCCTGCAGCAGTCTAAGGAATTAGCGATACATAACCTCGCTGCCTCAGAAAACTGTAAAAGCCTCTTACCATTATAGCTCGTTTTATCAGTCAGAAATATGGTTTTTTCCGTAAAGTTACATTTCGTAAGGCATCTTCCGTTGAAGTCTCCCGAGAGGCAGATTTCGTAGCCCAATGACCAAAATTGAGAGCAATTCTCTAGCAGCTCGAAAAAAAGTTTGTCCGTTTTCTCTCTGTCAACACCGTCATTCGGAAAATACACAGTGCCAATAGCCGTTTTTAAACCGTTTATACGAGTGAGGGCCCATATACGTTCGAACTGATCATTCTTACTATCAATAAGGTTATCATCAATAACGTTTATATTTTTATTTGTGCACATGCCGATTCCCCCCTTTTCCATATTCTTTCGGCATTTACCAATCCACCTATAACTATCATGCAAATTCGGTGGTTTGTCATTCGATTTTAAAAATGTTTCTGCTAAACAAAGCAGGTCGACTGCGTTATCATTTAAATGTTTATTGACTTCGTGAAGTTTACTTTTTACACCCCTGATGTTTAGAAATTGAATTGTAAACTTTTCATTCTTATTCTTCCTTTGACCACCCCTATGATGCCTACGTCTCTTCGTTTTGTGAGGTAACACATCACATAATTTATCCGCTAAGTTGGAACTGTCGCCCTTAGCGGCACTTTCTTCATGGCCTTTCACCTAATAGATACAATATTTCTCTTTATGGCCATATTCATCACATCTTTTGCAACAAATGTAGTTGCCGTGTCTACAGTTCTTTGAAACATGGTTTGACTCTCCGCAATACCAACATGATACATCTTTATCATTTCTATTTCTACCCATATGACGTCTTTCTTGCCTATTGTTTACTTGAGACTCTTTTCTAGTGTACATGTGACGTCTGTGTTGAAAGCCCTGTTCGGGTTTGACTCTGTCAGCATTTTTACGAAAAGGACGTCTCTTACTAGAGTTATCAGGCATCAAGGAAACTAAGGATGAGGATACTGACCTTATTGCCCTCAAGGTGTTCAATGATCTTATCCTACCCTCAACTGGCCGAACGTTAACTCTTGACCGAATCGGCAGGACTCACCGTGTTGGGCGACCTTCTAACAACAAAGACTCATCCAAGCGCCCAAGAGACATCATTGTACGGTTTCTGAGCTATAGAGATAGAGCACTAGTCTACTCAAATAAGAAAAATCTAAAGGATTATAATTCTGACAGTAAAACATCAATGAAAATATTCATTAATGAAGCACTAACACAGGTACGAGCTACACTGTACAGAAAAACTAGAGACCTATTCAAAGACAAACGGATTTCTAGTTGCTGGACATATGATGGTAGAATTTTAGTAAAAACTCTTGATGAAAGAACAGTACAAATCACTAGCGAAACTGATCTGGAACAGTTTTTAAAAATTAAACTTAACACTACAACCTCAACAGTCAAGCATGACTCTCGTCATCGGGATAAGTCAAACTCCAGACTAAATGCCACTGCTGAAGTATTTGTACCGTCAACAGATGCAGTAACTTCAACACCCCTGGCATCTCAATCCGTTACTGGTTTAACATCCAAAAATAAATAGATTATTAACACTTAGTAGTTACTTTTTAATACCATATGCACTGACTGGATATTCACCCTATATTGTAAACTTTCTACCGTCTCATTATTTCTGTATAGCTTAGTAATATTAATATACCTTTAAGCTAACAATATACTTGTTAACTATTTTGTTTAATTAAACTTAAGTTCACTTATAACTGTACGTGTAGTTTGATCATGTGATGGTGCAGGCACACCTGGACAGCTTGAACACAGTGCCATATGAGCTGCTGTCCAGCTGTCCCTGCACTCCACAATCAACTATCGCTTTACAGTTATTCTATAAAATGTGACTTCAGGGCAGTGAGAGTTGATTGTATAAATGAAATAATTGAATAATCTCATACACTTGCTATGATATTGATTTTTTTATTTAGTTGTTGTTGTCAACACTTAATATATACTTGACGCCTATTTAACCATGTGACTACCCAGTATTAATCACTGCTGGTCTACTAATTTGCATGTTAAAGACTTGATTATGCATACTTTCTTATCATTGTAAACAAGTTTATTAATATTTATATAATAGAATATATGATTATTATGATTTTTATGACACAGTGGTTTTCACGACAAATTATCCTAAAATTCGGAAATCGTTCGAGTCCCATCCATTTGTTTCTTTTCCGGAATATAATCAAGTCCCCTCCATCAGTGTATCAGGCAATGAATCAGTAAAATGTTTGAAAACACGATTATGTCTCATAGATTATCAATCTACAAGTAACATTGACATAAATAAACAACGTTTCTGTCCTGCAAGTTTCCTTTAAGTTCAAGTATACAGGAGTAATTTGATTTCAAATAGAGTATCAATTTCCTAGTCTTCTGATTGTTCCGGCATTTACTACAGTCAACACACTCTTATCAGTGCTGATGTAACGTATAATCTTAGGTATTTTAACAAATAAAAAAAAAATCTACATATATCATCATAATTACATGATTACGTGACATGTTACTCAACTAAGTATATTATTGAACCCCTATGTTTAATCATGATGCTTATTATGTTCATTACAAATAATTATGTGTATCTGTTAATTTGTTTTTTGTGTTTGTTTGTTTGTACATATGTTTCATTGTTATACATGTATGACAAATTGTTTGTATGCAAGTATGTTTCATTGTTTTATATGTTTGTCCGTACTAATCTTTTTGCTTCCCCATTCATACTCTTCTACAGTTTGTTTCCGAGTCTGTTTCCATACCTTTTGACCTGTCCAAGATTATTTACCTGTCAGCTCACTTTAGTCTTTATTTTTGACTACGGATAAATTCTTCTTGTTTTATTTACTTGAACAGGTCTCTATTTATAAACAGAATTCATACAATAAGTGCAGTCTCCAATGCGGTGTGAACAATAATTGCTTTCTGTTATCAGTGTTGCATTGCCTGATCTTAGTCTGTAACGATATTCATCCTAATCCTGGTCCTGACAATTCCAGACATTTATTTCAAAATATATCAATTGTTAATCTTAATGTCAACTCATTGCGATTTAAAACTGATCTGGTTTATAATGAACTAGGTGATAATGATATTATATGTATTACTGAAACTAAACTTGATGATTCTGTCTCAAGTAATGATCTATGTATTGATAATTTTTATAATCCTGAAGATTTTCGCAAAGACAGACAAACAAATCGTGGAAGTGGCATCTTATTTTATATTCGTAATAACATGATGTCTAAGCGTAGACACGAGCTTGAGTCTAATAATATTGAATCAGTCTGTGTTGAGGTTAACTCCCTTAATAAAAGATTCTTAGTTGTGTGTGCCTATAGACCACCCAACTCCCCAGCAAACTCATGGGATTTTATTGATTCGTTATTGGAACTGATCTAAACTTAGTATTTCTTGGTGATTTAAACCTTGACTTACTTACTATACCATTCAATCATTCATTTTTGCAAACAATAAATAAATTTGGTTTGCAGAATGTGATTAATGAACCAACAAGGATAACCCCTACTACTTCTACCTTATTAGATCCTATATTTATAAATAACTCTGATTTAGTCAGGAATAGTAGTGTTTATCCTAACATTTGTAGAGACCACTGTCCAACTATACTGGAAATTAACTTTAACTCATTTAGTCATTACGTGAAAAGACATATCTAAAAAGAATATTGGACTATAATAATGCTGACTACGATTCTATTAAATCAGAACTTGATTTAATTGACTTGCATGGTATACTTGACAATGTCAATGACTGTAATATAATTAATGACATTATAAATGAAAAGATTTCAAATAGTATGAATAAATTTATACCCCAAAAAGAGATAAGGGTTAGACCCAAAGACAAGCCATGGATGACTAGCAGTATCAGACGTGCGATCAGGCAACGCAATAGGATTCACAGAAAGGCTAAACTAAGTAATAATCCAGACCATTGGAGAAAATATCGAGAAAAAAGAAATGAAGTAATTGCATCTGTCCGGAAAACAAAAAATGACTATTTATGTAAACTTCAAAACTCCTTGTCTGATAAATCTATTCCACCAGGCAAGTGGTGGCGTATTGCTAAATCTTTATGTCAATTTAATAATAAAAACATCTCTTCTAGTCCTATCAAAGTTGATAATAATATTATGACTCACCCATTAGATAAAGCAAATGCCTTTAATGAATATTTCACTTCTGTCTCTAGCATTGATGATGAACCTGTACTTCCAGATTTTGTCCCGCTCTCGCCTTGTGTGTTGTCTGACATAGTGATATCAGAGCAGGAGGTTACTGATCAGTTTCAAATATTAAATATTAACAAACCCCCAGGCCCTGATAAACTCCCTCCTAAATTTTTAAAGGCTATATTCCAGTCACTGGTAATACCTGTTACAATACTATTTAATAAAACTGTTCAACTTGGTCAGATTCCTAGTGACTGGAAGAGAGCTAATGTTTCAGCGGTTTTTAAGGGCAAGGGTGGTTGTGATGTTCCTTCTAACTATAGACCAATCTCGGTAACATCTTGTTTTAGTAAAATACTTGAAAAAATCATATTTAAAAACCTATATAATTATGTAAATGTTAATAGCATTCTTTCTGATCATCAATCTGGTTTTAGATCAAAAGATTCAACTAAAAATCAGTTGTTAACAATTTATAATGCGATAATGAAAAAATTGGACCTAGGTAAAGAAGTACGATTTATATTCTATGATATATCTAAAGCCTTTGATAGAGTATGGCACAAAGGTCTTATTTATAAACTTCGAAAGTATGGCATCTGTGGTAATGTACTTAAATGGATTCATAGTTTTTTAAGTGATAGGAAACAAAGAGTAAATGTTGATGGTTACTTCTCTAGATGGAGATCAGTTAATGCTGGAGTTCCGCAAGGATACACACTTGGCCCCTTTTTGTTCCTACTCTTTATAAACGATATTGAAAATGAAGTTATGAATAAAATAAAAATGTTTGCTGATGATACATCCCTCTATTGTTTTGTTGATAATCATCACATAGCAGCTGAATCTCTTAATGAGGACTTAGAAAGCATTAATCAGTGGTCTAAAGATTGGGGTGTTAATTTTAATGCAGCAAAAACTAAATCTGTTTTATTTTCAAGGAAAAAAAAATAAAAATTTACCACCATTATATTTTCATGGTAATATATTAGAGAATTCGTCTGTTCATAAACACCTTGGCATAATATTAAGCTCTGATGGAAAATGGAAAAATCATTTAAATGAAATTTATACTAAAGCTTGTAAAAGAATTAATATATTGAGATTAATGAAACATAAGTTAGATAGAAAATCTCTCGAAAAATTATTCATAGGTTTCATTAGACCAGTTTTGGAATATGGATCAATTATCTGGGACAATTGTACACAAGAGGAATCTGACTTAATAGAAAGTATTCAATTAGAAGCAGCAAGAATTATTACTGGTCTTAGAAAGGGTACTTCTCACCAAATTTTATATAGGGAATTGGGATGGGTTTCACTTAAGGAGCGTCGAAGGATAAATAAATTAATTTTACTACACAAGATATTTAATGGCCAAACGCCTGAATATCTCTTAGATGAAGTTATTTCATTTTTAAATACAAATGAAAATTATAATCTAAGAAATGTTCGCACGTTTGAGCCACCAATTTATCGTACAAACTCTTATAAAAATAGTTTCTTTCCAAGTGTAATTAGTGAACGGAATAAGTTAGACATGTCAACACAGAATATACAAAGTAGAGAGATGTTCATCAGACAAATTAGCAAAGCTAAGATAGTTCCCCCTATTTTTTACTCCCTTGGACCTAGAAAAATTAATATAATTGTTTGTCAACTTCGTAATAATGCAAGTGATCTAAACCACCATAGATTTCTGCTATACTTGTCAGACAATTCACGGTGCGACTGTGGGGATGATGTGGAGGACAACTTCCACTTTATTTATGTTTGCCCTAATTTCATTCGCCAGAGATATGAGTTGTTCACTCAGCTGCGGAGATATGCCAATATAATAAATGTAGATGTCTTGTTGGGGGGCTCCGAAATTCTTTCATATGATGAAAATTTGGAAATTTTTTCTGCAATTCAAAAATACATTGAAGATTCTGGGCGGTTTTAACCATTATATTATACAGATAATGTTATTTGGACAAATACCACAAACCTTAAAATAAATCTTAATATAACTTATTTATTTTCATGAACATCAATACTATTTATTAATTGATCATTATATTAATTAACTATTATGTTTAGGACAAACCATAAGTAACAAAATAATAATAACATTATTACTAATATTATTTATCTTGTATTATCATTATTTATGTAAATTAATCTTCTTTTCAATATAATTGATATTTACGCAAGGATGTCCTCTTGTTATATTAGGAGAGCACTTAAATAGGCCTAGCCTGATGTGCAATCCCTTTGAACCTTGTTTGTATATTTTAATATATAATTATGTTCAATAAAATATTTTGAATTGAATTGAACTAGAGTTACTGTCCTTTTCGTGATATGCTCTTTCGTCTCCTCGAACAGCGTTTTCTTTACGACCATAACTAGCATGGTTCTTACGTGTAAAGCCAAGATTTTCGGCTAACTTTGCCGTACCTCTTTTATTCAAGTGAATACCATCATTTTTATAAAGCAATGTGTTTATTGCACCATTTGGGAGTCTAAAACTTTCATCGTTTTCAATTAATAAACAGTTTTCATCACATGCAATTTTACACAAAATACTATTACCCTCACTTATGTTTCCAAACTTATCGTCAAGTCGGGGACATAAAGACGAAATAACAACGTTCTCACATTTAGACTTTGCTGTCTTTACAAGGATTTCATAGTCCCCTTTGAATGTGTCACTATCAAAGGAGCTACTTGTGCAGTCATTGCTTCCAGCTTGCAATATAATGTTTTCGTAGACATAACTGTCTGGCATACTAAGCAGTTGAGCGGTAATGTCAGATACATGAGCACCACCTACACATAACGGGTTATTATCACTGTTGTATGTTTCAAGTTTAATGTCACGAATGATTGAGCTTCCTATCAAAATAGTGCCCCGTTGACTATTAGTACCAATGTTTTGATCCACCATGTGTCTTAAAGTGTTTTCTTTTTCCAGTTGTTTGTCATCATTCTTTTTTTCTATGTTCTCGTTTCGCATTTTATTGTTCAATACGTCGAGCTTTGTCCGCAAACGAGTGTTTTCAGCTTGAAGGTTGCGAACTTCGTCGGACTTTTGTGCTAGTCACCTTTCAACATCTTCATATTTTGAAATGAATTTAGTCAACATATTCTTAATGTTTTTTGTTCTCTGCGGAAGGAGGCGGCATTCCAAGCACACCCAGAAACCATTTTCAGCCTCAATATCTATATTAACACAAGTCAAGTGAAACCATATCTGACAGAGATTGCATCTAATCATTTCCTCATTTTTATTGTCATTACAAATACAAATGTTGTTATTTAAAGGAGCCTGAGATTTGCCGGCTTTTTATTTTTCTTCCCCTTTCGTGTATTTTGTTGTTGTTTGTTTGTTTCTATCATTTGTGAACTTGACTCCGTTTCGCTGTGAATAATAGCCTGTGTAACGTGAATGTTATTTTCAGCAATTTCCTTAGCAACTGTTATGCTATCGTCATGTTCATTTGATTGTGATTCTTGAGATGGGACGATTGTTGGCTCGTTTTGTGAAATAAAGAGGTCGTTTAATGATTCCGATAAATATTCAATGTCTGCAACATCCGAAGATTTATTATCACCCATGCCATTTGCTACTTGTTGCCTTGTCAATACAGCGTCTGTAGAAGTTTGAGAATTTCTGCGCTTAATACCTAATTGTTTGGTACTTTCACTTTGTAGTGCCTTTGACATATAATGGCAGTGTGATTTAATTGTGTCGTCAGAAACTACATTATTTAAGGCTTCGGTCATTTCCAGAATCATTAGTTCTTTACATTTAGTTTTATTGAAAATTTTTAGCTCATCTATACTTAATTCACTGACGATTTGCAGTATAGACAGAGTAAACAAACTAATGATAGTACCTCAAATGAACACTATATTCCACACCATGCAGTTAAAAAGGACTCTACAACAACACCCATTCGTACAGTCTACGATTGTAGCTGTAAGCTGTCACCAGAACATGCAAGTTTGAGCGAATGCCTGATGTCTGTACCACCAGATTTGAACGACTTGACTAAAATATTGATGCGATTTAGGACCAAAAAGTATGCAGTCAGTACCGATATTGAAAAAGCTTTTCTTCACATGGGATTGGACGAGAAAGATCGAGACTATACACGCTTTTTCTGGTTGGAAGACACAACGAACCCAAATGGACCACTTGTTACATACCGCTTCAAATCTGTTTTATTCAGAGCTACCTGCTCACCATTTATCTTACACGCAACGCTTGCAAAACACCTATATGACAACTCGAATGTTGCCGCAACATTGAAGGAAGATCTGTACGTAGACAACATGTTAACTAGCATTGAAAACAAGTCTGACGTGATTATATATTTTAGAGATGCAAAAACTTTAATATTAAAAGCCGGATTTAACCTAAGAGCTTGGAGTTCAAACTGTATAGATTTGAGGGATCAAGCAAATTCACAGAATGTACTGGAAAAGGACAGAATTGTAAAGATACTTGGATTAAGGTGGGACAGAGATAAAGATACCATAGCGTTTCAAAGAGGCAAACTATTGGATATTGATCTGTCGAATGTGACAAAAACAAAAAGTCTAAATACAAAAATACCGAAGTTGCAACAGTAAATTTCGGTATGCTGTACACGTGTTTCAAGGAGTAATATTCATCAGCAGCATTGAAATCAAATAATATGGAAACCCATAATCCAAAAGTTGTCCAGAAAGAAGAACTAATTTCCAAAAATATCGAAAATGGAAGCCAAATGAAGTACCAAAGACATGTACCGAGTGCCATACACGGAATGAAGCCCCAGTATTTTTAAGTGATTAGAATTTTGATAAAACCAGTAAGTCAGTCATCTCTAATTTATGACCCTCTAGGGTTGCTTAGCCCTGTGACTGTAAGAGCAAAACTTTTAATGCAGGACATATGGAAACAGAAATACGAATGGGACGAATCGCTTCCGGTTGAAATATAGACAATATGGAGAAAATTAGCGCTCGACTTAGAGGAATCAACTAAAATGGAGTTAAATAGACAGGATATGGCTAGTGAAATAGATCAGAGAAAACAACTACACGTTTTTGTGGATGCAAGCTTAACTGCATATGGAGCGACAGTATACCTAAGTAACAACGAAACCTCGTCGTTAGTGATTGCTAAAACAGAGTTGCACCTATAAAACATCTAACACTTCCACAATTGGAGTTGATGGCCGCTCTTGTTGAAGCCCGACTTGCGGCACACGCGAAAAAGACACTTGATAAAAAAAGTAACATTTTGGTCGGACAGTCAGATTGTTCTTAAGTGGATTTCATCCTCAAAATGCCTGAAAAAGTTCGTAAAAAACAGAGTTGAAGAAATACGAAATTTGGCAAGAACACATGAATGGAATTATTGTCCAACAGCAGAAAATCCCGCAGATTTGTTGACTAGAGGAATAACTTTCTCACAATTTGAAAATAACCAACTTTGGTTCAACGGACCGAAATGGATAGGAGATGAAAAGAAATGGCCAAATTGTAATACTGAAATGAATAACGATACGACAGGTGCTTTTGAGGAGGAGGAGGATACGACGATAAACGTAGAATCGACTAAGGAGAACGGCATACATGTGATTGTTCCCATAGCTAGATACAGTACAATACGGAAATAACTTCGAATTAACGCATATGTATTGCGCTTTGTAAAGAATTGCTCATTACCGAAAGAGCAAAGAAATTGTTGTATGTTTTTGTTTAACTTTACTTTGTGGTAGTTAGTCAAATTAATTTACTTTAAGACTTTAAGTAATAGTTTTGTTTCCCTATACTCTCTATAGTGGGTATAGACTGGATTGGGTCAATAAAATTATCTTTATCTTTATCTTATACTCATGTAGTCAAAATAGTAGCTTGGATTTTAGTAGACGAATAAAACATGTATATCATCTTATGAATTACGTATTACTTCAACTCTACTACAGTTTCGTCTACTAAAATCAACATGTACAAATACCTCAGACCAGAACGGCTAGATGCCAATCCTGATTCAGCTACGGCAGCGAAAGAATGGTTTCACTAGAAACGAACTTTTACAAACTTTTTAAACTCTGCGGGAGATGATAATCCACCAGACAAACTCGATATGTTAATCAGTTTTGTGTCTCCGCGTGTGTATGAATATATCAGTGAGTGTAACAATTACGATAATGTTATGACACTGTTGGAAGCTGTGTACGTTCGACCAAAGAACGAAGTATTAGCAAGACATATGTTAATTACACGTAAACAGCAATCTGGTGAGAGTCTAGATCAATTTCTTCAAGAATTAAAAGTATTGGCAAAAGATTGTAATTTTCAACAAGTATCAGCCGAAAAATACAAACAGGAGTACGTCAGGGATGCCTTTATAAATGGATTAAGTTCACAAATAGTTCGACAGCGGTTATTAGAAAATAAAACTCTCGACCTCAAGACAATGTTCGATCAGGCACGTACATTAGAGCTTGCGCAGCGTAGTAAAGAGGTGTATGTTCAGCCCACCCCGTAACAGCCGCAGTTGGACAAAAATCCGAAGAATCAGTCAGGTCAGTTTCAAATATTAATGATTCAACAAATCAACAGTTAAATACAGAAGACGACAAAATTACATTGGCTGCCGCACAACGACCCGGAGGTAAACAAAAGTGTTTCTTTCGTGGGAACAATTCTCATGCAAGACGTTTTTGTCCGGCCAAGGACGCTACTTGTCATAATTGTGGTAAGAAAGGACATTTTTCAAAGGTATGTAGATCAAATGCTACAAACACAGGGACATCGGCCTCTTGTACCCCTATATTAGCTACTGTAACTGCTGCATCTCCACAATGTCTCAAGAAAGCCGTCTCAAGTGTAAATGATCGCCCGTGTAAGGCTTTGGTAGATACTGGTAGTTCCGAAAATTTCATTGACAGACAATTTGCTCAATCAATGTCAGTAACATTAAATGATGCTAGTGGAAGCGTCTCAATGGCATCCAGTGCTCTTAGCAGTCCTTTAGTAGGAACTTGTAAAATAAACTTGGACATTGACGGACATTTCTATCAGAATATGCAATTATGATAATTTATCTGTGCTTGAAAAACTCTGTTGTGATGTAATATTAGGACAGGACTTCATGAAGAAACATGAAAGTATCAAAATAAATTTTGGGAGAAGTAGACCAGCCGTAGAAATAAATGACTCAGATGCCGTGTGTAGTCTGGCTGCTTCGACTGTTGAACCACCGGAATTATTCGCAAATTTAAAAAGTGAATGTCGCCCTATTGCAACAAAATCACGAAAGTACAGTACCGATGATGCAGCATTTATAGAAAGAGAGACATATAGATTGCTCGCCGAGGGCATCATTGAGCCTAGTTGGTCACCATGGAGAGCTCAAGTTATTAGTTACATCAAATGAAAGACATAAGAAAAGACTAGTGATAGACTATTCTCAAACTATTAACAGGTATACAGAACTTGATGCCTATCCGTTTCCGAACATAAATCAGATGATTTCAGATATCGCCAAATA
This sequence comes from Modiolus philippinarum, assembly GCA_002080025.1. Taxonomy (NCBI): domain Eukaryota; kingdom Metazoa; phylum Mollusca; class Bivalvia; order Mytilida; family Modiolidae; genus Modiolus; species Modiolus philippinarum. The sequence goes on from MJUU01043272.1 coordinate 32,083, forward strand.
CAAAGTATACACTACACTTGATTTACGTAGCGCCTATCATCAATCCCGTTAAGAGAGCATGAGAAAAAGTATACTGCCTATGAAGCAAATGGTCGCTTGTATCAATTTCGACGAGTTCCGTTCGGTGTTACAAATGGAGTTGCTTCTTTTCAAAGGGTCATGGACCGTCTAGTTGCTGAAAACAAATTAAAAGCCGTATTTGTGAAAATCGATAATATCACGATTGGAGGAATGGACCAGGCTTAACATGACGAAAATTTACGAAAATTTCTTGATGTTGCCACAAACATCAGCTAACATTTAACGAGGACAAATGTGTGTATTCGGTTGAATCCGTTAACCTTCTTGGATATTCCATTAGTCAAGGAGTTTTGCGACCAGATCCTGATCGCATGAAGCCTCTTAAATAACTGCCTGTTCCCTGCAGTAGTAAATCGGTTAAAAGAGCCGTAGGAATGTTTTCTTATTATAGACAATGGATTCCAAGATTTTAAGACAAAATCAAACCTTTAGCTAATGCTGCATCGTTTCCGTTAGATTCTACTGCGGAGAAAGCATTTAACGATCTGAAATCTGACCTAGAAAACGCAATTGATGTGCAATTGATGAAGCTATTCCCTTTGTGGTAGAAACCGATGCCTCAGATTCGGCAGTAGCCGGAAGTCTCAATCGAGGCGGAAGACCTGTTGCTTTCTTTTCAAGAACTTTGAACGCTCACGTATTAGGACATTCACCCGTAAAAAAGGAAGCATGTGCTATAGTAGAAGCAGCAAGGAAGTTGAGACATTTACTTAGCGGAAAACACTTCACCCTCATCACTGATCAAGAAGCAGTGTCTTATATGTTTGACGCGAAAAAGCATGGAAAGATGAAAATGACAAAATTATTCGCTGGAGAACTGAATTGAGCTGCTATAGTTACGATATAAGATACCGACCTGGTCGAAACAACGCCTCAGCTGACTGCTTTCTAGGGCTTACTGCTCATCTGTCAGTGCAGATGCTCTTTGCCATCCAGGTGTCAATCGCCTTCTTCATTTTGTCCGTACAAAGAACTTACCTTACTCTGTTGATGATTTCAAGAGAATAACCAAGCAATGTCCGATTTGTGCAAAAGTGAAACCACAGTATGCCAAACCTAATGCATCACCTCTTGTTAAAGCTACTCAGCCTTTTGAACGTTTAAGCATTGATTTTAAAAGGCTGCTGTCGTCTGTGAGTACAAAGATGTATATTCTCACCATTGTGGATGAATATTCAAGATTTCCGTTCGCATTTCCATGCTCTGATATGACAAGTGCTACAGTTATTCAGTGTTTACGACAATTATTTGTTCTATTTGGCATGCCGGCTTATATTCACTCTGACCGGGGCCAATCTTTCATGAGCGCAGAACTCAAAACATTTCTCCAATCGCATGGTGTAGCTACCAGCAGAACAACACCGTATAGCCCACAGAGTAATTGGCAATGTGAACCTTATAACGGTATAATCTGGAAAACTGTAACTTGAGAATTAGAATCTATGGGACAAGATGAGAGTCACTGGGAAATTGTGCTGCCGGATGCACTGCACTCTATTCGAAGTTTGTTATGTACTTCAACTAACTGTACTCCGCATGAAAGGTTTTTAAACTTTACAAGACGATCATCCTCTGGGCAATCTATCCCTTCTTGGCTAGCGCATCCTGGTGTTGTCTTGATGAAAAAACATGTGAGGGCAAATAAATATGAACCTCTCGTAGAGGAAGTAGATCTTTAAAAGGCAAATCCGCCTGTTAGTTTGCCCGATGGACGAGAAACTATTGTGTCTACTCGGCATTTAGCTCCACCTGGACAAACTGACAATGACAATTTTATTGATTCAGTTGCTAACGAAAACACAACAGAAATTAGTGAATGTGTTACCCAGCTAGCACAGAAATGTTTTTAAAACATTTTTAAAATGTTTTCAAAAATGGTGTGAAAACATTTTTAAAAAATGGTTTAAAAATCATTTTTTGTATGGTTGCGGAAATGTTTCTAGACTGTTTTGTAGAAAACATTTTACTGAAATGTTATAAAAATGTTAGACTTAAACCTTTCCCTCAGAATATTTTTGGAATGTTTTTAAAATGTTTTATGGAATGTTTTTGGAAAACGTTATAAAAGCATTCGGATGAAATAGTTGACAAAAACATTTCTAAAACAGTTTGAAAAATGTTTTAAAAACCTTTAAATGTATGGTCACGGAAACATTTTCACAATGTTTCACAGGAATGTTTTTCTGAAATATTTCAAAACTATTTAATCATAATATTTCTTCCAAATGTTTTAAGAGGTTTTTTTTAACATTACTTAAAATAGAAACAGGGCTGCCGTATACCTTAAGCAACGTTTGTTCAAAGGCTGCCTTTTTCATTATAGTTTTGCATTGTGTACATTTTCCACATTTTTTTACTTGCATGCATCCTTATGTTAGATAATTGAGTTTTGTTCCAGTATTAAGCGTTATATTAAATCCTATATTAACAGTGTACATTGCATAATATAATATTTTAAAATGGTCATTTTTGTATCGGTAATGTGTCTGCAAACAAGGACGTATAAGTCCTTGCTGCAAATGAAACTTCTAGTTTTCGGTTTTAGTATAATGGCTAATCAAATTAACATATAGCATAGATCATAAGCAAAACAACATATAAATACGGAAGCCAAAATGCATATTTTTTTCACATCGAATCTGAACAGGTGTTATTATTTAGAAATAATGAAAACATTGGCACTAATGATGTTTTACTCAGTAATATACATGTAATATATAAAGTCAAGTAATAAGTTCATTAAATTTATTCCAGTAAATGCTATGCCTCCTATATATGAAAACAATCCCAAACTATTGATCATGAAATAAAAACTATGATTGTTTCGTATCAATTTCTATAGCAAGCTCGTGTTCTCCTCGCGCATTGTTGAATGAAAAGAAGTAACTGTTTGATATGCACATAATCCGAGAAAAAATGTTCACAGAAAACTATCTTCCACTAAATAAAATTATAGTAAACTGTTCAAAGATGTTGTAAAGTAAAAAAAATGATTTCGTACACAGTTTTTTTTAATAACGTCGTAAATCTTCCATGTAACTGGTTTTAAAAATCACACATTTTCGGGCGTGTCAGGACAATGTCCATTTCTTGTTGTTAGAGATAAACGTCTGTTTTCACTTAAACTACATGTATATCATCGATTACATGCTGTGATGACAATCTCTTATCTGTTTAAAATTGTTACTGTTATCAGTCAATTTTATACCCGCTTCAGCAAATTTAGACATAATTAATATATTGAATAACTAATTGGTACATGTATTAAATTTTAGTCCAATCAAATGCAAATTTTTAGTGAATGCTTGCATTTCAGTTGTTTTAATGGGTTGATTGTCCAGAAAATATATACAGTTTTTTAATGTTTTCGCATATATTGAAATATACAAATATACGTCCCTGGTTTTCAACACCAAAAAAATAAATTTATTATATCATGTATATGATATGAACACATATAACAAACCTTACAATTAATTCCCTTTATTAGTTTTTATCATATTTATCGTTATAAAAAAACTAACTGGCAATGTTTGAATGCGTATTTGATTAAAGCATATTTGCACCATGTCTTAAAACTGTTTTGCAAAAATGTAACCCAAATAAAACATATAAGTATAATATTCTTAAAATGTTTCATCAACATGTTTTATTTTGATTAGATTAAAATATTATCTTGTAATGTTTTAAGAATGTTTCCTTGAAATATTTAGGCCAAAATATTTAAGAAAGGTACAAAAAGTGTCTTTAAATTATAAAGTCTTATTGTTTATAATTGTATCAACAAGCTATCCAAACCTATTGTGCGATCGGTTACTGGTAATTGGAAAGCTGTAAAAATATAGTTAAAATGTTTAATGAAAATGTTTTACTTCAACATAATGGAAACATCAAGTGCGAATGGATTTATAACGTTTCGTTATAATGTAGCAGTGTAACAGAAAAACATATTTCAAGATGTCTTAAAAACGTTTTGAAAAATGTTAATAAAAATGTCTGAAACAATGTTCTGGTGTGATGATTTTAAAATGTTTTAAGTATGTTGTGAAAAAATGTTACCGAAAATAACTTCAAAATGTTATGTTAAAATGTTTAAAAACATTATAAAAATGTTCTAATTAAAGTCTAAAAAATAGTTTGTCAGCGCATTTCGCCAAAACGTTTTTAAAATGTTTTTGAAATGTTTTTAAAAAAGATAAAACGTTTTCAAAACATTTTAAAAATGTTTCAATAAAATGTTTTGGCGAACCGCAAATAAACCTCGAATAATATGTTTCGAAAATGGTTTGTGTTAGCTGGGTAATAACGATACTGAAGGCACACCACTTGCAGTTGACAGCAATCCGATTGAATCGCCTCCATGCGTTCGGCGTTCTACACGTGAAATTAAGAAACCAAGTAGATATGGGTTTGACGATTAAGCAATTTAATGTCTGCATTGACTTTGGTGTTAAATGTATTAGTTGACTTTTTAGTGGGGAGAATGTTGTATGTTTATATTTAACTTTACTTTGTGGTAGTTTGTCAAATTAATAGACTTTAAGACTTTTAGTAATAGTTTCGTTTCCCTATACTCTCTATACTCATGTAGTCAAAATAGTAGCTTGGATTTTAGTAGACGAATAAAACATGTATATCATCTTATGAATTACGTATTACTTCAACTCTACTACAGTTTCGTCTACTAAAATCAACATGTACAAATACCTTTAGTTTAAACGTATATATTTTGCTCAAAAAGAATGCAAACAGGATAGGACACAAGTTAAGCTAACTTATGAAGTATTCTCCTGATACAATATTTACAATAGTATTTGATTGATCGAGCATGCAGCAATATAATATACTAATACAATATATTTTAAGGATAATGTATAATATAACTTGTTTGTATGTGTGTGATGTTCAGTTGGTCAGAAATAAATAAGGGACCGACCATTAAACCTGAAGGGGGGGGGGGGGTTATGGTTTTTTTTTCTGGACAGAAAATTTTTTTCGCGCTTTGCGCGAAACAAAATATTTATTTTTTGCACGCGTATCAACAAAATAAAGCACCATTCAGAAAATTTTTTTTTCATCATTTTGGCAGCAAAAATATTTTTTCACACAAAATCAGATCCAAAATATTTTTTTAGAAAAAAACCATAGCCCCCCCTTTCAAGTTAAATGGTCGGCCCCTAAATATCTAAACAATCATAAATCTTTCCGACTTTTTTATATATTCGTACACGATCTTGAAAATGTTTTCATTTTGTTCGTTTGAAAGGATTTGATTACCACAAGTTAAAAGTTGAAGATCTATAACAAAATCACTTGGTAACCAATGAAGACTTTGAATCAATGTATTTCGTATTTGAGTATAAATTGGACACTCTAAAAAATAATGGTATGAGTCCTCACGATCAGCTCCACATCTACATGATGGATTGGAATTTATATTGACTTTATATAAGTCGTAGTTAAGAAAAGAAGCACAACATCGAAGCTGTGTTGATATGATATTTAATTTGCGGGGGCCCGTTTCAAAATATTTTGGAACTAAACGAATAACGTTCTCTTTCTTTAATTCATGTTTAAACTTTGAAATAGAATCGGCGTTTCGAATAGATGGTTCTAATTTATTCCACTCACGAATAGTAAACGGAATATATGAATTAGAAGTACAAGCTAATCTACAAAAGGGTAAAATAATGTCATCCCCATTACGCAAACGATATATAGATGTACTCTGAATTTTAGGTGGCACCAAATTACACAAATACGATGGCGCATTATTATGTTGAATATTGTAAAACATTTGTAATCTTCTTCGTTTTCGTCTCTCAGACAAAGCTTCCCAACCCACTTCTTTGTAAACTAACTCTGAACTAGTAAATATTGGCAAACCAGTTACTATTCTGGCAGCTTCTAATTGAAGTTGATCTAATTTATTACAATTCCCAATCCCACAATTATCCCAAACTTCACAAGCATATTCAAAAATTGGTCGAATATATACAAAGTACAATTTCTCTAAATTTTTACCACAAAGTCTATATTTTAATTTTCGAAGAACATTTAAGTGTTTAGAAATACTTGAAATAATATTTTCAATGTGTACATTCCATATACAAATACCTCAGACCAGAACGGCTAGATGCCAATCCTGATTCAGCTACGGTAGCGAAAGAATGGTTTCACTGGAAACGAACTTTACAAATTTTTTAAACTCTGTGGGAGATGATAATCCACCAGACAAACTCGATATGTTAATCAGTTTTGCGTCTCCGCGTGTGTATGAATATATCAGCGTATTACTTCAGAAATGTTGAAAAATACGTTACAAGTGACGAACTGCAAGGTGCAACCGAATCATGGATTAGAAGCATTCAAAAATCGACATTCAAGGAAGAAATTGAAAGTATCAGACTTTATTTAGATGTTACAGGAGCTATACGATGTGGAGAAAGGATTCAGAATGCACCCGTAGGTGAAGATGTACAATTTCCATACCTATTGCCAACGAATCACCCGTTTACTAAATTAATTATACTTGATACCCACAGTTATTTGAAACACGCAGGAGTACTCTTGACTGTAACTCAAATACGACAAACATACTGGATACCAAACATACGTCAGTACGTTAGAGCTATTTTGCGTACTTATTTTACATGTAAGAAGTTTACTAGCAAACCATACGCTTCACCAGATCCGCCACCACTTCCTAAAGTTAGATCACGACAAGCACCACCCTTCACGGTTACAGGAGTGGACTTCACCGGTGCACTTTACGTAAAAGACAAAACTGGAGTAGAAAATACAGTTTAAATGTGCCTTTTTACGTGTGCGTCAACAAGATTTTGTACTGGACTTGACAGAGAACTCTTTCTAATTAGCATTCAGGCGATTCACAAGTCTTAAATCACGACCAAGGAATATGATTTCAGACAACGCGTCAAAGTACTTAGCCGCAGCAGAGAAAATTAAGAAACTAACACATTCTACAATCATCAACCAAGCACCTTACTAAGAAATTTCCTCCGGTCTTACATCGAAGACTCCCCTCTGAGCAAATTTTATGCTCAATCGACTTAATTGCAAAGATGAGGACAATTGCCATGGAAACACAAATTTCTGTAATAATCATCAGATCAAACATCAAGAAGTGATAATTAGCGCCGCGGGTGTTACACCGGGAAAATGGCCGTACTTTTCTTGGCATGTTAGAAACTATATATACAGTACCCTCAGACTGAATAATTTTCAATGAAAAAATAAAAACACAGACAAACAAATAGCTGTCTAGACAGACAGGTAGGCAGACGGACGGACGGACAGACAGACAGACAAACAGATATACAATGTATATAATAAATAACTAATACAAATATAAATGAATATTTATTACAAAAATAAAAGCGTATATAAAATCCCCGCGTAATGTAATTTATTTGTTTCCCCGAGACTAGCTAGAGGAACTTGTTCGTTGTTGTCGAATACAGTTCCTAAACAGAGTCACTTCTGAGCGGTTAAGAAGAATTGGCTTCTTTACCTTTTTACGCGCCATCAGGCATACGATGTTTGTGACAAACATACAAGAAATTTTTTCACTGAACGTGACAATATCAAAATATTTTGAATCTTGACGGGCAGTAATCGGCGGAAGGTGCTACCTCGTCACGCAACATTTGTATAAATCTTTACTTAATTCAACGCTTAAAAAATATTTACAGAACAGAAAAAACTATCTGTTTAATTGATACAATTTTACGAAATCTAATAGAAATAAATATAAGAAAACCTGTAATAAATCTAGGCTCTGTACTCTGTATACTGATATACCAATTGACTGAGTTTTCATAATCTCATTGCCACAATATTCACCCGATTTTTACAGTCTTCAGGTTGAATGGCCTGGCCTAGTGGTTAAGCCACTGGACTGGTAATCAAAGGGTTGCAGGTTCGAGCCCCGCCCGACCATCTTTCCCCCCTTTTTTTTAGAAGTTGTTTTTGTTATACGACCGCAAAAATTTTGCGGTCGTATTATGGTATGGCGCTGGCGTCGGCGTCGGCGTCTGTGGACAGCATAACTTTAGTTCTAGTGAACGGATTGTTATCAAATTTTAGTATGATGTTTGTTGGCACAAGCTTAAGCCCGGGTTTTAATTTCGCGTTCCCTGCCCAACCCGTTTTTGAAAAAGAGGCAAAAAAGGGGCCAAAAAGGGGTAAAATTAGGTATTTTCGTGTCTGTGGACAGCATAACTTTGGTTCTAGTGGATGGATTGTTTTCAAATCTTAGTATGATGTTTCTTAGAACATTCTTGAGAAATGTTTTTTTCCTTTAGGTTTTTGCCCCACCCATTTCAGAATTAGGGGCCAAAAAATAAGGTGTTTTCACATATTTGACTGTAGAATCTTTATTATTTATTGGATTTTGATCGGGTTTGTTTCAGTGTGCTCCTGAGGAAATTTCCAATCTGGGGTATGCCAACGGATTTCACGTAGCATGTACCACTCACGAGATAAATGGGGCCCAACAGGGGCAAATCTCAAAAAAAATAATTTTTTTATTTGAAGTCCGATTTTGATGCAATTTTTTTCAATGGATTCCTTGCGAAAAATTAATATAGCACTCAGCTATTAGATATTTGGTAGCTTGTTTCCTTTCCCAGCTATGAGGGGCCGAACGGGGCCAAAATTGCGAATTTGCAGATTATGTAGAATTTTTATTTTTCATCGGATTTCAATGA